>JAHKKF010536485.1:23865-38075 GCA_019740295.1 Labeo calbasu | reverse complement strand
TGTGTGTGTGTGTGTGTGTGGAGTGACTGAGAGTTTGTCATGCAGAAAGTGGATCTCTAGTGTCCTAGATCAACATGTATCTTCACTCCAGGAAAATGCACATGCCTTACAGTAGGAAAAATCTAAAATCTTAAAGACCTTTTATTCTCTTTCTGTGAGGATCTGAAAGATGTACCAGTTTTGTTTCAAAGCTACAGCAATAACATTAAATGTTATTGCACATAAACCACTTTATGTGGGTGTAATCACTGATTGTACTTTTTGTGACATAACTCAAGTCACACACACACACACACACAGGATGAGGATGATGTACCAGTCAGGGAGGTCAAATGTCAGAGACGTCTTACATTTATATGCCATTGCATGTTGTGTTCTCTTTGCAGTTACTGTCATAACGATATTTGTGTCATATGTCAAATTTTAACGATAAATTTTACAACCAACAGATATCTGAAAAAAAAAAGAGAAAAGAAAATTGGGTCATAATTATTGTTCTCTGTCTGTCTGACACATTTGTGCACATCAGTGCTTCTTCAGTGCTGTAAATAAATGCCTGACTTTCACATTTATAAACATGTTAGTTGTGCACTTGGAAAATCATGTCTTAAATGCATGAACACACATCTGTCACAGCAGCTGACAGGGCAGGACACGCTAAGCGACATATGCTTACACGTATGTTTGAAGAGCTTCATTTAAAGATTTCTCGTGTTTAGGACACCTTCGGTCGTGCACTGTCCCACAGCAGCTCTCTACACTACTGTAAAGTGATTTGACTGATGGATGTTTTCATCAGTAGTGGAATTCATTGTCAGTTATTTTCATGGTCGGTGATATACTGATTAGTTGTTGCAGCAACAAACTCTCACCTATCTCTGAAATCAGAGGCAAATAATAGCCAAACCTGGTCATTCGTTTGAGTCAACATGCAGTGATAATGCACCATTTATCTTCCTTTCTAATGCATGTTCATGTTGAAGAGCTGCTGGCGAGTCTATGGAAATGAGTG
Organism: Labeo calbasu; assembly: GCA_019740295.1. Classification (NCBI taxonomy): domain Eukaryota; kingdom Metazoa; phylum Chordata; class Actinopteri; order Cypriniformes; family Cyprinidae; genus Labeo; species Labeo calbasu. Next base: position 37,063 of record JAHKKF010536485.1, on the reverse strand, counting down.
TAAATGTAAACATCATAATATCTGTCTAAAGCTGACAAGAGTTTACAGTTTTAACCATTACTCCTGGTTAGAGGCTTCTGTAAATATTTAGCTTGTGATGTAAAGATTAATGGTGAAACAAAAACATATTTAGTAATAAATGCTGGTGAATCACGTTCATTCCAAGGAACTACATGAGGTGCATGTGATGATTGACTCTCACTGAAAACACACAAGTTCATGATCCAGCACTCGGTCACACACTCACATGTGTTTTTCTCTCTTCTCATTTAGATGATCTTCCTCTGAGGTTTGTATGACATACTGAATATCTCTGCGTCTCCAGTCTACAGTAACACAACGTATAAATGCAAAGCCACAGATCAATACGTGTCAGGTGTAACGCATGAGGCCGGCATACTAGATTTAATGATTTCCTGACAGCCTTGAGCCGCTCTGTCTGTGCTGTGTTCATTATGCGCATCTGTCAAACTGAGTATTTCTGACACACTCCTGACCGACAGCTCCTCAAATCACACTGGTGTCACAGTCAAGGCCAGCTAAACCCAGACTGAGACCAGTGTGTGCCAAGACTAAGACAAGACCAAGACCAGAATGTACTGAAAACAGGACAACACCAAGACCAGCACTCAGTAAATTCATCTGAAAGATCCACATTTACTGACCTGAGAAAAGTCATGATAAAATAATAAGTAGTCATTTACTGTACAATTACAACAGCATAAATAACGTTATCAGATGTATATCTTCAATATCAAATTCTGAATATTATGCAAAAAATATAATTACACTTTTAAATATGGAAATAAAACCGACAACAGGTGACAGCATCTTGATTCAAAAGAGTTGATTCATTCAGTAATGAACCACCACAGTTCGGTTTACACCAGTGAAATTAAGACAATGTAAGACAATAACTATTAACTTCTTGCTTGATGAACATTTGTATTAAATCAATACCACATTTGCAATTGTGCTTATATATTAATGAAAACAGCTCTCTCGCACTTGTGATATTTCTTAATTACATTTTATAACAAAAAATGCAAGATCTGATACATACTTTTTTGCAATAATATCTTGAATTTTGTAGGCATTTGTATTCATTCGGGTTACATTTCTGACACAATCCCCCATTCATTTCTGACCAGGGACAAAAAGAAATCAAATTGGAAATACGTTACTGATTGCATTTGAAACAGTAAGTTTTACATCTAGTCACAGTAATGATGTTAACCAATAAACCAGACAATGCACTGGCAATTTAGTGATATCAGCAGTAGAGGTCTTGATCAGTGTGGAAATAAAATCCTACGTCCTCTGAGACCGAGACTGAGATCTTAAAAAATCATACTGTATTTGTAATCACAGATTTCAGACCTTCCTCAAAAGTGCTCAATGCACAAAATAGGTCACAGAAATGGTTGCTTTGTGGCTATTTGAGGTGCTTTCTGTGCTTTCAGCATTTCGAGGACAGAAACAGCGCTTCTGTTGCCAACAGCCTGTCACATTTCTCAAGAAAAATCTGGGCAATGAATTAAAGGACTAAAGAAAAATGAGAGCAAATATTTGTCTAATTAATATGTAAATTTACCAAACTAACGGTCTACTAAAAATTGCTATGAAGTGTGTGACTATACGAGGTATATATAGGCGGAGTATTTTTAGGCTGTCAGCTTAATGTCTGCTAACCTAACAGTCTACTGATACTCGAACGAGAGCTAGTTGACATGTAGTTACCTACTATTAGTAGAATGTCTAAAGTGGAGCATGGAAATAAAGAAAACAAAATCTGGAGTGTTGCTCTTTCGCAGTCAGGATTCATTCACAGTCAAACACTGAAGCACTGTGAGTGTTTAAGTGTGCAGGTGAAACACAAGCGTGTGCGTCTGCCATGGAAACAGAGTAAGATTAAAGTATATCAGCATCGTCATCATCACAAACACTGCATACATTTGCATCATTTAGCCGAGAGCCCTTCAGGAGCCACAACGTCTGTTCTTCACCCTTCAGGAACGAGAGATTATTAGATCTCACACGGACCAATCTGTGCCAGTTTAGCCTCTTAATTTAAATCTAAATGAGGAGAAATGAGGGCAAAATAAAGCAGTAAGCCATCTGAGACAGTCAATGTGAGCAGAGCTGCTCAGAATATACTATAACCCTAAACCCAGAAGACCCAGACAAATGTCCAAGGGTTTTACAACAGAGGGTTTCTATTTAGGAGTAAAACAAGTTCTTTAGTTAACTTTAGTTATATTTTGTCCTTGATGTCTCTACTAAATCATTTACACTCAAACATAAATTGTGGTGCTTTTTAGAAACATACAGTAAGTTGCTAAAGAGCAGAAGGACCTGCGTTTATGAACTGGATAAATCAGACAAGCGTTCTCATCATCATTATCATACAGCAGCTCATTAGGGATTCACACTGTAAACACAGCGGCTTCTGAGGTTTAACTGTGTGTAACTGATGTTGTAAAACAAAACACGAAAGTCTCTGCAAGTAATGTTCACCTCAGACCTTAGCTGACTCATAAATCAGAACACAGTTCTAGAAACACGTGGGTAATTACTGATAGAAGCCCATGAGCAGTTAGTCTTCTGGGTCAGCCTGTAGATCATCACTAAAGAGCTCTATAGGAGTGCCTAAAACACACTTAACCATGGTAATGCAATACCAATACGGCATGACAGCAACATGCAACATGATAGATATGACTACAACAGCAATGAATTTTGACAGGGATGCCTCTCCACTTCAGACTGGTTACATCTTTTAGCCTACAAAAAAATGTATGCAATATTAACATTGTGCAATGCGTTTATGTCAGTGCGCATCCTCAAGTAGTAAAAAAAAAAAAAAAAAAAAAATCTGAATGTAAGCCAAGACAGCTTTGACATGGATAAAACTGTGTGTACGTACATAATATCCCCCCGGGAGTGGGGAGGGGGGATTTATAGTTACAAAAAATAAATAAATCAATAAATACATAAAGGTTCATGAAACCCCAGACTACTTTTTCTGAGATTTTATCAGAAGTGTTAAGTGTTGCTCATCATAGATGACAATGTTAGCATCCATTAATTTTAATTGTTGGAGAAAACTGGTTAATTTTAAGCTTTTTTGTGCTATTGAGGGTTTGCATGTGACGTCAGCTGGAGCGGCTGTGGCTCCGCCCACTGAGTGTCAGCATTTTCAATGTTTCAATGCGAATGCTGAGACAGAACACACAAAACACCTCTAAAACCAGAACGAGCTTTGTGATTGACTGTACAAAAAGATTTGACAAGAAACCATAGGTATATTTTTACAGACTGCTGAAAGCTACTGAAAAGAGAAGCAAATTAATCGCCGCAATTCAAAGAAACAAATGATCTCCAGGCAGCGAAACACAGATTTGCAGTTATTATTTCATGTTAATATGTTGAACTGTGCAGTAAAATCATATCCTATATATTGTATTGTAGTATACTGTATTGACAAGTCATCAACTAAACATTTACCATCTTAAATTCTGCCTAACTGGATGTTTTTAAATAAACACTGACAAAAACTATATATGTTTTTCAGCTGGACGATATGACGATATATATAACACTGATATAAGTGATCACCGGGGTTTAGAACAACCTACTTTGTATTTACAAAATGAGTTCACAGGCAAATTCGCTTTATTTATTTTCCCCGGCGTCAAAATCAGGCACATATAAATGTTAGAAAACACGATTTCTGGCTGCATCAATATGTATTGACCACTGGATATTTGTTAGGAACATTATATCAAGTTCAGCAACCTTTAGTTTAAACTGAAAATTTGTTTTACTCGCATTTTAAATCCGTTCACACTGAAGGCTCTTTTGTCACTCAGTCCGTCTGAGGGGGCGTGTCCCGGCGGGAAAATGACGTCAATGCTTACCCTCTATTTTCATCTTCCGGGTTTAAAATCTACATTGTGTTGACGTCACAGTTTGTGACGACACGTCTGTGTCTCATAAATATTCATGAGTCTGCGTGTTCTTATCCTATGAGAAGAGCTTCGCCTAATTATTCACAACAGCGTGTGTTGATTTGATGTGACAGACGCTTCAGACTGTGAGATTGCGTATATTAAATGAGATAAAAGGTTCATGGATTGAAGGAGAGTGTTTGTTTTTGTTTGCTTTGTAAGACGCAACTCATCAAAAGAATTATAAACAGCACAAAATAAACCTTAAAAGTTAATAGAGGTGCAACAGTGCGTTCATATATATGTTTTCGGCTGTGCATTTATTTGTGTTGTTAACTCAATGGGAGCGAAATGAAGCTGTCTGAGCCATCTGAACCGAACGTTGACTCTCTCCCCTCTTCCTCTTCCTCTCTGCAGCGCACCACGCCCACTTTTGCAGCCTTTTTTTAAAAAACTGTGGTGAGAACTAACCAGTGCTGAAACAGGGGGTTTCATGACCCTTTAAAAAATCCACCAAAAATCTGAATTGAAAAAAATATATATATATATATATATATTTTTTGTTTGTTTGTTTTGTTTTGTTTTATTTTCTGTGGACCTCCTAGAACCCCCTTGTTTACCTTCATAAACAGTTTACTCACAGGTCTTCTTCATTCTTACTAAACAGGTCTGAAACACATCATCACTGTAATTCCAAACCAGCACAACCATAAAAGCACAACTGATCCTGGGTCAGCTACAATTGCAACTACTTTCCCACAATGCCAAGCCAGTGAGTCTCCACGTCATTCCATATAAACACTTAATTGGATCAAACTGAACCTCCTGAAGTGCTTTTGCCCAATGAAGAGTTTTCCACTCCACAATCCTCTTACGTGCCCAATTTGACAGCTTGAAAAAACAATTAATCCTACAGTAATGGACCAGTGCTTCTCCTTTCAAAAGCGTGTTTAGTCAGCACTCTCTCTTTTCTTTCCTAAGACAATTGAGAGAGTAGGAAAGAAGGAGAGTTTGTAGCTGAAACTCTGCAGCTGGCATTAGTTCAGTCCAAATGATCATACTAGACCTGTCCGCTGCCTTCAACAGAGGGAATCATTAAATTCTCCTGGCAATCAGAGGAACTGCACTTAATTGGCACAAACAGATCCTTCGAGGATTGCAGAGGAGGAGGGTAAACACCGGAGTGCCGCAGGGTTCAGTACTTGGTCCCCTGCTATTGTCTATAAACGAAACCCCTCCTGCTGCTGTGTAGATGATACACAGCTCTACCTGTCATTCCTACACGATGGCCCCATCATCTCTGTGTAACTTTCAGAGATCTAGGCCTGAGTGAATGAACATAACTGGTATTACCATTATAACCAAGTCAAAAAGGCGCCTACTACAACATTAATCCTATCTGTTTCTGCAAACCTCCACCAGAGCTGCTTAGACCATCACAATAATAGCGCATTGCTATTTTGAGGCAACTGAAATAGACTGCGCCATTGACCACCTGAAACCTGGTCTAAAGTCAGTGGCGCAACTTTTTTTTTGTCATTTAAAGAGTGTGTTAGTAATATGCGCCTATAGGCAGAGGCACAATGCACAAACACTCTGCTAATTACACACACATGAACACGCAGCAGCACACAAACATGCCAAATATTAAAAATTAAAGGATTACAGTGTAAAAGATATATAAATATATTTATACATACAATATAAATACATGTCATAATGGATAGTCGATCGTTTTGTTATGCAAGCTGTTTTTTTTTTTTTTTGGTTTCACTTTAGCTTTCGAAAACGATCACGTTCAGCAAGGAGGGGAGATGACGGAAAGGCCCCCTTGGTGCCGACCCTGCTCTCGGGAGAAGCATTCAGTCTTTGTTCTAGTAAATTTCGCCGTATCAATAGCGAATTCGACCTTGGCGCGAGCGCAACTGTCTCTTAAAGGGAATGGGAGATGAGACTCTGATTGGTTTAATGCACATGCCTAAAACACACCCATGACTCATTAAGAGAATAGGGACAACCCTTTTAGACCATGCGCCGGGTGCACAGACCGTCCTTAAAATAGCAAAAGTGGATTCGGACATGCCCTAAGTGCACCTGCGCTATAGACCATACGCTTAGATCACTAAAATAGGGCCCAAAGAGTGAATACAGACAAAATATAACATTTCTCAAATGTATATTCACTGTGTAATCCAGTGTTTTGTAGATGGGGGTCAAATTGACAATTTTCATTTGGAGGCAAATTACAGAAGGGTAAAAATGACTTGAAAGAGATGGTAGCATATCTTATGTTATCATATGTTATTTTTACACTGAGATTTATAATTATTTCATTTTCATTTCCAGATATTTAGGGATCTCAGTATGGTTCCAAGAATAAATCAGAATGCCTCTACATACATTTCTGCAACACCGTATTTACGTACCTTACTGCACGTTTCGCGGCAGTTTCATAGTGAAATGTCCAGAGAGCGGCGCTAAAACACACGTTCAATACGTGACCTTGGCACATTTTTATTACGTTGGTACAGGCACGTGTTGCTGCATTTTTATTATGCTGCTTGAGATACGTATTGCAGCTGTTCAGATTTCAAATATTCGGGGCGTGCCGCTAAAGGTTAATGCTCTGTGTTATTGGAAATATCCCCTACATCAAACCCAAGCCTAAACCTAACCGGTAGTGTTAACAAATGCAAAACTGATTTAAAAAAGCACTTTGTTAAGCAGCCGTGCTATTTTTACTTCCTCCTTCAGTTTAGTTTCACGGGCTTCAAACCGGAGCTCCTCATCAGCCAAGCGCAACGCTGTACGGCATGAGCTACCGAGCGAACTGACCAAAACTCATGTATATGAAGCTGTATATGTGATGACAGCGTTCAAAAGTAAACATTTTCAAATCACGCGGGATGTTTAAACTGTTTTAAAACCTTAATATTCAGCAGTAGTAATTTTTTTAATTTTAGAGTAATCGTCTAAAAATTAGGTTTTATTAATCAAAACTCTGTGTAAATCATCAGGATATGATTTTACTTTCACCAGAGGGAGGACAAACAAACTAAATTTTAGCTGGGGACCTGAGCTGACACACAATGATCCTTTAGACAAATATGAAGTCTTACACAGTTTCCAGAAGGCTCACACTTTTTTAAGATGCCAATAAATATTACAATGATAGCACACAAAAATTTAACAACAGACCCAATACACATACATCAGACACAGCATAAGAACAGAGGCTGAGTGTAGAGTGATTATATGGACGCGTGTGTGTGAGATCCAGCAGAAAAGAAAACAAACAGAAGGAGCATGAGCGCATCAGATGAAACGTGTGAACAAACGGACGCTGCAACCAAACCAGCTCACACCACAGATCGACAATCGCACTGAAACAGTGAACACAGACCTGCTGAAAGAGCTTCTGACGCTGACAGAAACATGTCTGTGTAATCCACGGATTAAAGGATTTGATATAGGCACATGTGAATGTAAGCAATTCTAGTGTGTAGATTACACTGAGATACATCCACATGTTTACTTGTACAGACACATTAACTACAAACCGTAATGAAAACAGACAGGAGAGGTTTAACCGGTGTGAGTGTGCAAGAGAAACTACTCAGATGTGCACTTTTATTCTAGTATTACTGTGAATTTAGATACAAATAAAGATACTTTGTGCTTGACAAGATGTTTGTGAATCTCTTTCACACATTTCAACTCTTAGGTTTGATGTATCTCCTGAGGGACGAGCCTCACACGATCACAGCGCTCTCCTCATTTCATTTTTATCACATATAACGGTCTGATTATGCAAAACTTCCCCTGCGCTCACACCCGTCCTCCTGTTGCTGTTGCCGGGGTGTGAAGTCACCATGGCAACAGGTGCGAACCAATGAGAGCGACTCACCGTGGCGAGCTCGTCGAACTTGCCGAAGAGCTCGTTGAGGAGTTTGACGAGTTCCTGCGCCGTGCACTGAGACGCCAGACTCGTGAAGCCCACGATATCCGCAAACAGGATACTGGAGGGGAGAAAAAACAACAGAAAATTGTATTTTTTGCTCCCTCTGATTGAGATTTCATTCAGTTATTCACAGTAAGATGAGAACTGTCAGGAAACATCAGCTCAGGTCTGTGTGCAGGTTCAGTCTCAGAGGGTCTGTCCCATATCTGTCCGTTCAACGTGATTTAATATCATGAAAGGGCTCAGACGAGTCAGCGAAACAGACCAGACCGAAGCCCCTGACGACTTTTGTGATGAAAATAAATACATACCTTAATATTCATTACTGACTTCAATTTTTGCTTTAAATCGTTAAATCTGGTCAGTGAGACTGACAGTAAAATCAAACAGCTGTTTGTTCTCAAGTCACTGCTATTGTTGTATCACTGACATATAGTTATAGTTCTTTTTAATTAATATTTTATTATTTATTTTCAGTTTTTCTTTTATTATTTTCTATTTTCATTTTCATTTTACATTAAGGTTTTGGTAATTTACAGTTTTATAGTTTAATAGATTACATCAATATTTATTTCAGTTTGGGTTTTAGTTAAAATAAAATGAAATAAGAAATGTTGCTTTGGCATCTAGCTGAAATATTTTTTATATACTTTATTTTACTTAAGGTAACATTGATTTTTTTTTTTTTTTTTTTTTCCAAGTAACAAAAAATGTTTTAAATGATTTTAGTTTTAGTTTTAGTTTAACTAGAACAACCCTAGCTCAAGCTTGCTTTTTTTACTCACAAATTATTCTGCAAGCATTTTTCCTAAATATATTTATGAGCATAATTTAAATCAAATCGGTGTATTTTGGTATTGCTGTTGATTTCTTCTACATTGAGCAGTTGCAATTCTTTCTTAGGGCTTCAGCCATATACACCTAAATGTGTTTGATTGAAGTTCTCGAGCAGTTTCAGTGCTGTGATTAATATTGTCACTTGGCAGAGAGAGTTGTTTTTCTGATGGCAGCAAACAGCAGTTATATCAGTCCTTCCATTAACAGCCTGTTCTTCACAGGTGAGCGAGAGCTGAGGGTGTAAGTGAGAGATCACATCCATCAAAACAAACCCTGTGTGTCACATTTATTTCTATAGTGATTTATACAACAGAAATCATTTCAAGCTTCACAGAAATAAACTGTAAAATAATATGAGGAAAATTCAGTTTGAGCTGTAAAGCAGATCTACAGGAGACAATAGAGTCACTCAGGTTTTTTTTTTTCTCATCTGATAGTCAGTGCTGTCAATTGATAATATTACTGAGTATTAAGTGCCGTTTAAAGTATAAATATAAAGCAAATGTTAAAGTCCCTCAGAGCAGATAACGGCTTGGTCACAGTACAGCACAGTACAGAAAACACACAGAAACAACACTAAACAAACACAACTGTCAAGATAATGATGATGAAGATGATTTTAGAGGAGGTGAGCACTGCATTTGAGTGGCTGTTCTAAAATTGTCACGAAATATAAACCGACCCTGTATATGTCTTGCTACCGTTCAGCCAATCACGTTCAGATCTGCCTCCGTTCCAGCACTCAGTGCTCACTTCAACGTCCAATCAGCAAGCACGATCAGATCAAGCCCCGCCCCCACGTGTTTTCCTGTTTTCACTTGGAATGTCACAACAAAGTGCAGTCGATCACAGCTGTTTCATGGTGACAAAAATACAGAGTAAAAACATCACATTTTGCAGAAGTGTGTTCAGTAAATGCTGATAAAACATGAATGTTGTTCAGATCTGGAGAACACGACACAGTGATGAAAGATGAAGCTCCAGTCTCACTGTGCTGTGAGAATAAAACCACACATGAAGCAGGTCCGATGAGACTTTGTCATGACGATACACACACACACACGCACACGGACACTGACGTCCAGCTACATCTGAGCTGTGAAACACACGGGCTGAGAGCGAGGCGTGTGTGTGTGGGCGCGTGTGAACACTGAGACGCTGTCACAGCGCAGATGTCAATATAACCACGGTGCCATAAATTCAGTTTGCTGCGAATGCTTGAATGCGAGTCCATCTGTGACAGAGATCGTGCTGAAGACGAGCTTCAGACAGAATCCTTCAGTCCATCAAGATGCTGAGTGACAGATCATGTGATCGCTAAAGTGTCTGCGTGTGTGTTAGGCCGTTGCTAGAGTGTTATGAGTGTGTCTGATCACTTAGTGTAAGTGTTCAATATTGTCTAAAAAAGGTTCGTTATGAAGAGTCATGATGGAGATGTCAAAAATGGCAGCTGATGTTTGTTCCTTACAGTAAACGAGTGCTGTGCACAATTATTATATATACATATTATATAAATGCTGAGAAATAATTGTTTATGGTTTTTCAGTGCTATCAGTGGGCTCCGATCACAGGTACAGAACCTGACAGAGAGCACTCGTCTTATATCCGGCGTCCCATATTCCAGCAGGAGCGTCTCTGATCTGCTCCAGAAATATCTCCTCAGCAGGATCAGATCCCTCTCAGCGCGAGCGTTACGCAACACTCTTTAGTGTCCATCACAGTAAATCCTGCAGAAGTTTAATCTGAGGAGCAGTGAAGGCAGCCGGAGTCTCAGTAACGTCTCAGCACACACACACACTTGCATTCCTGTCATTAGAGTTGCAAAATGATTAGTCGTAATTAATCAAAATAAAAGTTGATGTTTTCATAACATATACTGTGTATATTTATTATGTATATATAAGTACACAGACATATATGTATATATTAAATATATATTTGTATGTATTTGTATGTAAACACTTGTATATAATTTATATTATATATAAATATTTTACAAATAAATCTTACATATTTTCCTTAATGTATACATGTATGTGTGTGTATTTATATATACAAAATAAATATAAATAAATATAAATATAAACATAAATGTAAACATAAACTTTTATTTTGAATCGATTAATTGTGACTAATCGTTTTGCAGCTCTACTATCATTATAGGTTCATTCTATCAGCATAATGTTTTTTCTTTTCTACTATACAAACTGTATTTTCTATCCTTTTACCCTGAACCTACCCCTCACACAAAACTACAGCCATTTTTACATTCTCAAAACACTTCGTTCTGTGTGATTTATAAGCTCACAGTTGTTTCCTCATGGGGATCAAAAAATCCTACATGGACAAAATTTATGGGTAAAATAACAGTACACAGCACTGATCACATCATCATTTACTCATCCACACACTCCATGAGAAAATATAGAAAATCTTAAAAATCTTGAAAAACCTGCTCAACAACACAACTCTCAAATCTCATTCTCACTTCTGCGCTTTTATCACGAGACGCAAACCAGCCGTCTGGAGACGTCAAATGAAAAGCCCAGTTGTTTCAGCAGCAGAGCGAGTTTGTTGAGTGATTATGAAAACAGTAGGGGTGTGACGATACATGTATTCGCACCGAAGCATCACGGTACGGGCGTCTCGGTTCGGTGCATGAGGCCTTACAACGAATACAGGCAATTCACCCTCAATCCAGAAGGAGGCGCCCGCAGTAATGCAACTCTGTTTGATAACCGCCGGCAGAAGAACAGCGAATACCAGGAGTTGCGCACTTGAAAACAAAGACCACTAGACAGTGACCATGTGCTGATTCTGAACACGTCTCTCACTGACAAAGGAATATAACGTTACTTTAAAGGTTTGCACACTCAACTCTCGGCAAAATGGAGCTTTGTGCTCTTGTATCCTCTCTCATTCGGCACAAATCCTGCCATTTGAGTTTCCTTTCTGTCACAAAACTGAACTGAATCTCATCAAATATAGGCTACGTTACGTGTCGCACAGTTTTTTTCCCTTGTCTATCAGTTCACTAAATTAAATATATTTCAAGTATTTATTCCTTGCATGTATATATGTACTGCAGATTTTATAGCCTATATATGACATTCATTTTATGTAATATTTAGTATTTTTACATATAGGTGGAAAAATGTCATTTGTTCTACTGTCTGTTTAAATTAAATGAAAAGAAAATACCGATTTGTTTTAGTTTTTTTCTGTTGTACCGAAATCGTATCGAACCGTGACCCTCGAACCGAGGTACTTACTTAACTGTGACATCTGCGTACCGTTACACCACTAGAAGACAGTGATGTGTTTCTTTAGATCAGCGTCATTCACAGTAAGAGCAGAACATGTACTGTAGTAAACAGACGTCAGACTAGGATTTTACCAATACTGATAACTAAGAGGGGAAAAACAGCTTTTAAATCAATAATGTGTTGAAAAAACTGTTGAACTTCATCAAAAATTCACAATGACTTGACCATGCATGCTTTAAATTACAAAAGCGAATAACTAAAAACAGATACAGCGGGTAAAATAAGTATTTTTGCAAATATATTTCAAATATATTTCCAAAGGTGCTGCTGACTTGAAATTTTCACCAGATGTCAGTAACAACCCAAGCAATCCATACATACAAAGAAAACAAAACAAGTATTGAACACATGAAGAAAGGGAGGTGCAAAAAGGCATGGAACACCAAGACACCAGCTGAAATTGACCAGTAATTATAAAGCAATCCTGCCCCGTGTCAGTGGAAATTAATATTAACTGGTTCAGTCCCAACACCTGCAGTATCAGGATGATGAAGATGAAATCAGGGTGGACATTTCAGCAAGACAATGATCCCAAACACAGCCAAGGAAGCTCTCAGTTGGTTTCAAATGGCCCAGCCAGTCACCTGACCTGAATCCAATCGAAAATAAGAACTAAAGATCAGAGCTCATAGAAGAGGCCAACGGAACCTTCGAGATTTGAAGACTCTGTGGAAGACTGGGCCAAAATCACACCTGAGCAATGCATGCGGCTAGTTTCTCCATACAGGAGGCGTCTTAAAGCTGTCATTACCAACAAAGGCTTTTGTACAAAGTATTAAATAAACTTCAGTAGTTCAATACTTTTTCCCATTTTATTACACACAACTTAATTTCTGAAATTATTTGTTTTGTTTTATTTGTTTGTATGTATGGATTGCTTGGGTTGTTACCGACTTCTGGTGAAAACTTCATGTCAACAGCACCTTTAGAAATACACTACCGTTCAAAAGTTTGGGGTCAGTAAGACTTGTAATAGTCTTTAAAGAAGTCTCATCAAGGCTGCATTTATTTGATTAAAAATATAGAAAAAAAAAACAGTAATATTGCAAAATGTTTTTACAATATAAAATACTGTTTTTTATTTTAACATACTTTAAAATAGAATTTATTCCTGTGATGAAAAG
>JAHKKF010536485.1:11988-23815 GCA_019740295.1 Labeo calbasu | reverse complement strand
GCTGCATCAATATGTATTGACCACTGGATATTTGTTAGGAACATTATATCAAGTTCAGCAACCTTTAGTTTAAACTGATTATTGTTTGTTTTACTCGCGTTTTCACATCTTCCCTATTAAATCCATTCATCCATTCATTCAGTCCATTAAATTTAGAAGGACAAATTACAGAGTTTTGTTTGTTGTGTTTAGACAAATGAGTTTTCAATGAGTTTTCTTTTTTTGTTTTTTAAAAATATGTTTAAAGTATTGGTTGGTTGTATGAACTATTATGAAAACATCTGAGAGTTTTGTGCAGTGTTTTGAGCAGATGATTTGAAATTTGTATGAAATGATTGTTTAGGACAATTACTCTTTAGGACAATTACAAAGTGTTCAGATCCCAGTGTTAACTGTTCTGAGAACAGAGAAATGTGTCAAATCGATTGAGAAAAACTGTAAATTAGAATCCATTAACCTTTTAAGAGGAGATTCTTTCTCGTGGATCAACGGCGACATCTGTCGGTAATGAGCACAAATGACCTGCACATCAATCTTGTCCTCTCAGAAATCTGTCATATTTCAACATCATGTCAGCAGATTCAAACCTTCCTTAAGTAATGGCGTTTATTCGTCTTTGCGCGGTCTGTTTTCTCAGACTCATGCACAGACTGTTGGTGGAAATCTGAATTACAGGCGCAAGGACTAAAGAAAGCAGTGACAACCCCTTAGTAGCCTATATATGACCAAATCAGATGTTGTTCATCGAATGGCTACTTTGTTTTGTCAATTTAAGCTCTGACCCGCCAACTGGAGTGTTTTCATCTTCAGTGATGTCAGGCGGCTTTGATTCGGTGACGATCGGCTTCAGCGCGCGGTGTGATTCCCGTTATGGCGGAGGAGTCGCTCATGAATATTACGCGCCTATCGGCTCGTTCCTCCTGTAGTCCTAACCGATTGGTTGACAGGCAAGACATCGGTTAGCGACCGCACGTCAGCTGACCAATCAGCAGATTCTCCTAGAGCGAAGGCTCGGCTTATGAATATTAATTAGGTATCGTGACCGAACGCTCTAGTAGACTTACCGCGCCACCGCAGCCGGGTGCATTAATATTCATAAGCGAACCGCATTCTTCACAGTGTGATTGGTGCAGCGCCGCTGGACCTCGGCGGAGCTCTGTCTTCGATTGGTCGCGTCCTGCGCCAATCGCTCGACAGCGTCGCATCGTAATTAGTGCGGCTGCGTTGCAGGGCGATTAATTTGTCATTGGCGAGAAACACTGTAGGATGAAATAGCGAGACATACAGATGTGTGCATCCCGATCCGCCGACAATAACACGAGTCTCTCGCCCGGGATTTTTTCAGCATCAGTAACTGGATTAGGTTTTGCGATTTAAGGCTGTTGCTGCTTTAAGGCGGCTCAGGTGGAGCAGGATAACGGTGAGTCTCTATGAATCATGTCAGTCTATATGGAGGCGATGGGCCGCGGCGATGATGGCGTATGAGATCATTTACATCCCTCACAAAACGTCTTCATGCTTATATCATCCGTATGAATACAGCCACAGTCCTTATTAATGCATCTACATTTAGCCTTTGTGTTATTCTCCGTATAAATGCGTCTGCATCTCTTATGTCATCCGCGTGAGTACATGTAGGCCTACATCTCGTGTGATGCATGGTTAAAAATAACATACATGTATAGGAACATCCTGACGATGAAATATGTGATGTTGAGGAGCTGATGTTGCTGTTGTCAGTCAGTGTTTGCGGATATAAAAACAATTGCGCAATGTTTGTGTGTGTCTGTAGCTGATGCTCGTCTAGATGCGCCCTCCTCCTCCTCCTCCTCCTCCTCTCTAGCTCTCTAGTCCAGACACTGCTGCATCACCACCGCCTCCATCATGGGGAACAGGGGCATGGAGGAGCTCATCCCGCTGGTCAACCGGCTGCAGGACGCCTTCAGCTCCATCGGGCAGAGCTGCAACCTGGACCTGCCGCAGATCGCCGTGGTGGGCGGACAGAGCGCCGGAAAGAGCTCCGTGCTCGAGAACTTCGTGGGGAAGTGAGTGAAGGACAAACACACACACACACACACACACACACAGGATTGACATTACATGCAGTCAAATGATGATGTACCATAAGACGACGACCCAATAAGAGGCAGTAGTTTTGACAGAGCTTGAACTGTTAATCAGGACTGAGAACAGCAATTGATGCAACAGGAGACACTGCTGAAAAACAACAGGAATCATCACAGAATTCGATTTTTTTATTGGTTATAATGGCAGTTGTATTCGTTTTAATAGAAACTGTACTCTTCCCTGTCGATCTCTACTGGTCATTTGTTGCCTTTATCGGTGACACGTTAAAACCACTAAATACATTTTTCCCAAAACACACTACAGGCTTTAATGGTTAACAGTTGATGGTTTGTAATGCTGTTTATAGTGGAAACCATTAGAAATTCTGTGATGGCTAAATAATAGTTATTATATAAAAAATATGATGGTGTTCTTATAGGATGCAAAACATAAAACAGAAATGAGGTGGCAAAGCTTTGCGTAACAGGGTGCTAATATGTGCGCTAACAATCTGGAGGGAATGAATGGATGAAATTTCACACAGATGTCGAGGCGGATGAAGGATCTTCCACCCACGCCTGACGGTCTAAACTTGGGTTCGGTTATACAAATGAATTAATTCTGTTAAAAATGCAGTGCACTCTCAAAGTAAAGCAAAGCTGGGGCAGATAGAGTTACAAATATGTACCATTTACAAGCTAGTGTGTATCTTTAAGGTATTTAAGATATATCATTTTGAAATAAGTACCACACCAGTGACAGGCTTTGTGCCTCCTGAGAGCGTGCAAGGCCGTGGCAAGCTTGGAAAAATTGTTCCTGTGATTTTAGACTGAGACTGAAGCTGATGGAGAAACTGATTTGAGGACAGGTATTGAGTTCTGGAACATTTTCATTGGAAGAGCAATTTAGGGGGGTCTCAATGCACATATCATTCTGTTGACTTCCGTTCACGTGCATGCTAATACAGGAGACAGGAAACACAAACTGGTGTACATTCTTGTGAACTCTTTCCTGGAGATTCGCAGCATGTGAAAGCAGGTTCGCACTGTTGCGGTAAAATGAAGTAGATTGCATATGTTTACGTTCTGACAATTGACTTATTGAATTATGTTTTTATAAATCTTTAGAAGGAAGTTTCAGTCATCCAGATGGGAGTTTATGAACGCATAGATATTTGTTTTGTTGTAGTTATGGGCAGAATGAACACGAGAGCTGAAACAAAGAGAACGTTACCAGGTGGTTTATGTGGTGAATGAAGAATTAGGAATCAAATATAAGGCCCAGCCAAAATACTGTCAATATCTGATCACAGATCTGATTGAGAAGATATTAGAGATTCGGCTGAACTACCATGATTTCAGAGCTTCAATTCAGTATGTTAGAAGGGTTTTTTAAATGAGGAATAAAAGCGGTCTGAGAAATGAACCCTGAGGTACACCTCTGCAAACGCAGGCGGCGTGTGATTGCGTTTGTTAATACAGACGGACTAATGCACTCACTGACATCAGATGAGAGAGGGGTATGTACAGTATATTTATTAATTCATTTTCGCTATAAACACTGTCTCAGAGCAGCTTAGGAGAGAACATCCCTTCATGCCCGAGTGAACGACACAACAAAGACTGTGACGAGGAGAAAAACTCCATGAGATGTTTAGGTTCAGATGGAGAAACACCTTGAGAGAGAGCAGATTCAGCTGGAAAGGCAAATGGTAACGCAGGATTTAGTACTGTATTACCAAAACTATTTGTCCTGTGTTCGTTGAATAAATTAAACGATGTAATATGTAAGACATTGTTTACATTGTAAGAGTGTGATGGTGAGTTTGAAGTCCTTCCTAAGTCCGGCGCTAGAGACACAGGCAGCGGTCAGTGACGGTCAGCAGACGTCTCAGGCGTGTGTGAGCGGTTTGTATTTTTGTAGATTGTATATAGTCGTGGGTACCTGTGATGCTGTTTGTACCGGACCGGACTAACGCTGCGATTGAGACAGACATTGGATGTATGTTTGATGAACAGATCTTCAGTCTAGTCTCAGATCGCTGGAGACTCTTGAACATTTGCAGGAAGTCTCTTCCACAGCCTCCCGCTGCAGTAATGTGATGCGTTACGCTCATATTAGCATCAAGCAGTATGACGCGTTATCCAGCCGAGTGGCCGATATCATGCATGACAGTCCGTTTTACTGATAGAAACATACACAGCATCACTGAAATTAAACATTTATCACTTAATTCTCTCAAAAACACTGGAAATATCAGAAATGTTATCAACATTCTTTGACAAGACCATTAGTAGATTTTGTATTAACTTCTGTTAATTGGCCGTTCATGTGCAGCAGATGATGTGTATATGTACTTAATTAATATAACATGATGATATAAAGTGCTGGCTGATATACAGGTTATCACCAGATGAGACGTAACTCAACATTCAGACAACAGTAGATATTGAGAAAACAGTAAAAGTCCATAATCTTTGGACAGGAAGAGCAGTAGATTTAGACACGGTTTTGTTATTCAGACAAGCAGGAACAGCTCTAATATGGCATTTGTCTGGCGTTTCATTGTAATAGTGTAATGTAAGTGTAAAGACGTCTCTAGAATGGCAGGGAAGCGCACGTATCGCAGTGAGGAGTGCTGTTTCTGTGTTGTGGTGGTGTTGTTTTGAGTCAGTGAGATGATGGACAGCAACAACTCTGTGTGTTTTCCAGGGATTTTCTGCCCCGTGGATCCGGAATCGTCACACGCAGACCTCTCGTTCTGCAGCTCATCAGTGCAAGCGCAGGTGAACTCGTATCTCAGATTGTACATTGTGTTAGTGTACTTAGTATTTCAGGCTAAGTGCAATTAACATGCAGCCATATAAGAAGAATCAATATCTGAAGTTCTGCTAATTTAATCTTGGGGTTTATTTGCTTGTGATGGTTTACGGTGTCTCTGTGTCTCTGTCTGTCTGAACCTCTGTGCAGAGTGGGCCGAGTTCCTGCACTGCAAAGGGAAGAAATTCACCGATTTCGATGAGGTCCGTCAGGAGATCGAGGCCGAGACGGACCGCGTCACCGGGGCCAATAAGGGCATTTCACCCATTCCCATCAACCTGAGGGTTTATTCCCCACATGGTAGTGGAAAACGCACATCTGCACTGAGCTGCTCTGCTGTCGACCGATTCATCTTAGCACGTTTTAAAGTCTCACTGCTTATGGTGTCGTATGTTAGACGGTTTCTTAAAAAGCCTTGCGAATGTACACGTAGACATGAACCGTGTTTTTGTAAAGCATTTTCGGATTTAACAGCCCACAGTGTCACAAATTTCAAGATGTACAATGCAGCATAACTTATATTTAGTGGAAAGTCTGCAGGGGTTATGGCACAAATCAAAGGTTCGAGCATTATTAATTCGATCTTCATTGCGTTTTATTTGCCGTCGTGAATGCGTTCGCTGCTGGCCCTTCACACGTCTCTCCATCACGCCATCTGTCCTCTTCGCTGTGTGCAGTGCTCAATCTGACTCTCATCGACTTGCCGGGCATCACTAAAGTGCCGGTGGGCGATCAGCCGGCAGACATCGAGCATCAGATCCGAGACATGATCATGCAGTTCATCTGTCGCGAGAGCTGCCTGATCCTGGCCGTCACTCCCGCCAACACTGACCTGGCCAACTCTGACGCGCTCAAACTGGCCAAAGACGTCGACCCTCAGGGTGAGTGACCTCCTGACCTTCTGACCTTCTGTCCTGAGCTGGTGCTGCTGTATCCCACTCTAGTCTTGCTCTGAATTCTTTTGAATAAGATTCATCGTGTGGTCTTTGTAGCCGTGGTTCAGCGGTAAGACACGAGGCAGGTTCGAGTACGGCCTGCGTCTCGTCTCAGTCCCATTCCTCCCTTTTTCTGCCTGATTATTTATATGACCTGTAGGGTCTTACAGTGGTGTTTTGTGTAAAGTGTAATCTCACTGTTTGTACAGTTGTAATGTAAAAAACATTTGTGTGTTCTCCTCAATACAGGCCAGAGGACCATCGGCGTGATCACCAAACTAGACCTGATGGATGAAGGTACAGACGCTCGAGACGTTTTGGAGAACAAGCTCCTGCCTCTGCGCCGCGGTAAGAAACCTTCGCTCCTGTCTAACGCCTTTCACGTTTCATGTTTTTAGTTCTCATTTCAGTGATTTTTGGTTTTAATTGGGAATGTCCAGTCATTAATATTTGAATTAATCAATTGCATGGTGTGCTGATTAATTATTTTCGATTGAATCACACATCAATTTTGAGAAATGACCCCCAAAAGATCATGTAATGTCATGACTGTGACAAATGAGGAAAGCATGTAATAGACTTTAGGGGAAAATGTCAGTTTAACATGAGCAGTATGAATGAAAATAAATTGTGTAATTTTAAATGAATACTGAAATTTGAAATGATTTTTAAAAAAGTGAGTCTTTGAATCATTCATTCAACCCATTCGTTCACACTACTGATTCATTCAGAAAGGAACCAAGTGACTGTCTGTATGAATGATTCACTGAGTCACTGACTCACCTGACTGAAACTGTCTGCAGACTCCAGCAAACCATCTCAGCCTCCGTATGGGGTGAATTCACTAAATAAACTTGTGTAAACTTCTAATGAACTTGTATCTTATTCACTGTCCGGTTTTTCGGGGCCAGATGTGCTGAATGAGCTGCAGCGTGTGTTTTTAGAGTCAGTCAGACACGCCTCAGTCGATGATTAGCTGCTGCATCCGTCACGTGATGATCACATGAACTCTCGTATCTAGAGACGTGTGCTTAAGCTCTTTCAGCTCTACAGTCTCAGTAAAGCACAGCAGACGATGGTAGTCTGCCGACCCGTCATGTGGGGAACTGTGACGCGTGAATCGTTTCAAGCACAGATTCTGTTGGACGTTTGTGTTTAGTGAATCTGACACTGAAGCACAGATAACCCAGTGAATCGATCGCGGTGAATCGCACCTCTGTCGCTCGATCTCACAGGGTACATCGGGGTGGTGAACCGCAGTCAGAAAGACATCGACGGGAAGAAGGACATCAAGGCCGCTCTGGCAGCAGAGAGGAAGTTCTTTCTGAGCCATCCGGCCTACAGACACATAGCGGACAGCATGGGCACCCCACATCTGCAGAAAGTCCTCAATCAGGTACTGTGACGCTGGAGAACCGCACCGAATCGGATCATGACTGGTAACTCGATGTTTGTGACTTCACATGGATGTAATGGAGCCGCTGCGTTTGTGTTTCCACAGCAACTGACCAACCACATCCGGGACACGCTGCCGGCCTTCCGCAGTAAACTGCAGTCGCAGCTGCTGTCGCTGGACAGAGAGGCGGAGGAGTACCGGCACTACCGGCCCGACGACCCCTCGCGCAAGACCAAAGCCCTGCTGCAGTCAGTCTCGCGCTAACACGCCCAACCACAACCGTTTAGACGGTCTCACATTCACACAAGACCAGAAGCGTTCATCGGCGCACGCCGTCCTCAATACATGGCCTTTAAGCTTTCGTCAAAATGTATTTCTTCTTATTAGATCATAAATAATGTGTAGTAGTATTCGTGTATCTGTTTAGTCAGTGTTCACGCTGCTGTTTTTAATGACAGAGAAACAAATGTATATGTAATAAGATCAGCTGCACATCTTTTCATCACTAATGTGTCATTACAAACATTACGTCTGTCACACTAGATCGAGCGTAAATGCAGAAGTGAAGCGTCAGAGTTTCAGATGAGCGTTTCTGTGCGTCTGCAGGATGGTTCAGCAGTTCTCGGTGGACTTTGAGAAGCGTATCGAAGGTTCTGGCGATCAGGTGGACACGGTCGAGCTGTCGGGTGGAGCCAAGATCAACCGCATCTTCCACGAGCGCTTCCCTTTCGAGCTGGTCAAGGCAAGTCAGCTGAACACGGACTGTGCATCTGTTCTTACATCTTCACCCTAACCGTACCTGTGTTTTGTGACGTGTGTGTGTGTGTGTGACAGATGGAGTGCGATGACAAAGAAATGCGTCGTGAAATCAGCTATGCCATCAAGAACATCCATGGCATCAGGTGAAGTTTGTTTTAGTCCTTTATATGCGTTCACTGCATGAGCGCTGATTTCAGCTCTGTTTCTGCTTTCACGAACTGACCTTTGTTCTTCACGTTTACTGTAGAGTCAAATCTGTGGGTTTTATGGTCAGATGTGTGTTACAAACCAGCACTGAAGATGTTGCGTTTCTGCTGCAGGACGGGTTTGTTCACTCCAGACATGGCCTTCGAGGCGATCGTGAAGAAGCAGATCGTGAAGATCAAGGAGCCGTGTATCAAGTGTATTGATCTGGTGGTTCAGGAGCTGATCAACACGGTCCGTCAGTGCAGTAATAAGGTGCGTCGCTCTTTATACACACCACAAACATGACTCGACTGCGCTGTTCATAATTCAACACGAGTGCATTATTTCTTATAAGACAGCGACTAGATCATGTACATGTAAGGAACTTTTCATTATTTTATTGAGCAAATCCGTCCAGTGTCACAGGACGTGGTTGTAGTAATAGCGCACAACGAAGTAAATATAAAGATTCTTTAATTCCAACTTGTACTCAATAACAAAGAACAGAAGAATAACCAGGAGATCATAACACACGTAATCCATTGAAATAGCATTAATCCTGGACAAAGAACAAGAGCCAAACAAAGGGAACTAATGAGACAAACAATACAACACAGTGAAGGTGATTAACTAATAATGAGAACAGGAACCAACCAAATAAGGACAAACAGAAATGTACACGTGACATCCAGTCTTCTTTAGGAGATTTAGTCCAAACATAACAGCATGTTCATGTGTGACACAAATATCGTCCACTATATGAACAGTACAGTATGATGAACACACTGCTGTTATGTCATAGAATAAAACACAACTGCAGCGCTGAACCGACGCGTCCTGTCATCTGTGACTGATGTATGAGACGCTTGAAAGTTTGCTAACCCTACCTGAACAATTTAAAGCACTCAAATTTAAAGCATTTTGTTTGTATTTTGTCCTGTCGTTTGTACTTTCTCTCTTATTATTGTAATAACAAAAAAAGCTTGTTTCAAAGTGTCTGCATTTCATAAGACACAAAAATAAACAAGCTTCCAGCGATCATGTATTACTGCTGTACATGTAGTGTCACGCATAATATGGTAAATATGGCGTCCTGTTTATCAAAATGACACTGCAACTATGTGGAAATTACCACCACAAAATCAGTCAATTTGAAGGCAAAACAAAATCACAAGAAAATCCTGTTGTTAGGTCTGGTGTGTCTCAAATGCTGCAGGCCTCGCTTTCATTCTTCATTATTGGTCAGTGGTGTTGAATCTGCTGGTGTTTTGCTGGTTTTCACACAGATGTTCACCCAAACACTGTCGTTATTAGCGTCACTGTTTTCCATCTGTGTTCCTGTGAAGTGACTGAACATGAGACGGAGGAAGACGCGCCTGTATCGTAACACAGTTTACTAGGTCGACTCTCAGACCCAAATCCGTTAGACGACTAAGAGCAAGATCCTGATCGTCAGAGTTTTAAAGCGCTGCGTACAGTGAGCGAAGACAAACACCGTCCAGTGTCATTACAGCAGTCTGTGCTATTAACATACACTACATCTCCAGTCATACAGCGGCTCTGTGTGGAGCCTCATTCCCACTGACTAATGACGGACTGGAGGAGTGTTTTTACTCCAAACAATCGCACTGGTTCAGTGACATCAGAAAGGTTTAATGTCGCCACTGTCCTACAGCTACGGTTTAGGTTTCTAATCTCGTGTTGTGATTTTCTGCACGCTCAGCTGGATTCGTTCCCTCGTCTGCGGGAGGAGACGGAGCGGATCGTCACGTCTCATATCCGTGACCGAGAGAGTCGAGCCAAAGAGCAGGTACGAGTGCGACGCACCTGGATGTGCGTGTGCGCGTGTGGATAACCAGATTACGGCTCTGTAACGAGATTACGGCTCGTCTGCGTTTGTTCATCCGTGTGTCTCTGCAGGTCCTGCTGCTCATCGACGTCCAGCTCGCCTACATCAACACCAACCACGAGGATTTCATCGGCTTTGCCAAGTACGTGCTGAACACGAGGGCTCTCAATCAGTTAACGTTGTTAATCTAATTAATTACATGATGATCTGATTGATTAATCTAATGAATAATAGCACATCTATTTGGCTGAGAAATGCCTCCAAAAGATCAGTATTGTATTAAATAAGAAAAGCTTTGATTAGACATTACAAAGAATAGATTTAGAAATAAATATTTTGATTCAACAATGCATAAATAATGATAATAAATGGATATTAATGTTTTTTCTAGTTGAATATTGAAATGATGCTCTAAATATGAAACTAAAAGCGGCAAATAACTTAATGATTGAGTCATTGAATCACTAACCCAAATTAGTTCAAACAGCTGATTCATTCAAAAACAAAGCAAGTGATTAGGCTCTTTCGAGATGCACCAGTGCTGCTCAGAGCGATCGGCGTATGACATCGAACTACAGCGAGAGCGATTATAAAACACAGACTCTCGTCTCCAATCTCTCACGGTACTGTCATGTCATACGCCGATGATTCTGAGCAGCGCCAACACATCTCGAATGAGTCTACTGTCTTTATGAATGATTCACTGAATCATTGACTCACCTGATTCTTTCAGGGTTTGGAAGTGTTTTTATTTGAGAAACTGAGCAAAAACACAATATTGTGCCTAAAATATAACAATTGTTTATTGAACTGTTCAGATTTTCAGTGGTGTGGATGTTAAAGGAGTAGTTCACTTCCAGAACAAAAATTTACAGATAATGTACTCACCCCATTATCATCCAAGATGTTCATGTCTTTCTTTCTTCAGTTGTTAAGAAATTGTTTCTTGAGGAAAACATTCCCGAATTTCTCTCCATATAGTGGACTGATATGGTGCCCCGAGTTTGAACTTCCAAAATGTGGTTTAAATGCGGCGTCAAAGGCTCTAAACGATCCCAGCCGAGGAAGAAGGGTCTTATCTAGCGAAACGATCGCTCATTTTCGAAACAGATTGACAATTTATTTACTTTTTAACCTCAAACGCTCGTCTCGTCTCTGTGATGTGCACGTGTGGTCTGTGTTATCCGGGTCAGTACAGTTAGTGCATGTCGAAAAACTCCCGTCTCGTTTTCTTCTTCAATGTCAAAAATGTCCTACATCATTGTAAAGGGTGTTTGATCTTCTTTGCATGTTCACTTTGTAAACACTGGGTCGGTGCGTCTGCAGCGATGTAGGATGATTTTGAAGTTTGGAAAGGAGACGAGGCAGGAGTTTTTCGACATACCCAAACTATACTGACTGCATTGAACCAGAAAAGTTCACGCAGACTTAGACAAGACGAACGTTTGAGGTTAAAAAGAAAATGAACAATCGTTCCGCTAGATAAGACCCTTCTTCCTTTGAAGCCGCATTTAAACTACATTTTGGAAGTTCAAAATCGGGGCACCATATCAGTCCATTACATGGAGAAAAATTCGGGAATGTTTTCCTCAAAAAAACATAATTTCTTTACGACTGAAGACAGAAAGACATGAACATCTTGGATGACAAGGGGGTGAGAACATTATGTGTAAATTTTTGTTCTGGAAGTGAACTTCTCCTTTAAGGAAAAGCAGCACAGTTGCTGGTGTGATATTGTTACACTATATCATATGTAATGTCATGTTCCATATCTTGAATTTTAGGCTCATATACCTGCATTCTAATAGACTCAGT
>JAHKKF010536485.1:0-11938 GCA_019740295.1 Labeo calbasu | reverse complement strand
TCTCTGTGTGTCTCTGCGTCTCAGCGCTCAGCAGCGGAGCAGTCAGGCGAATAAGAAGAGCTCTGCGGGGAATCAGGTCAGTGTGTTGGTGTTTGTGAAGGCCGTGTATGTTAATGGCGCTCCAGACATCAATGCTCTTTGTTTTTTTGTTGTCGTTTTACATGCCTTTGACTTTCTTTCTGTTCTGCTTTTATTGCCCTCATTTTTCTCTCACTTTATTGCTCAGTAGTTCTTCTGTTTGTCAGTATGTCCATATGTTTATGGACATGTTGAGTTGCGTTTCTGTTCTCACACACGCGTGTGTCATGTTCTCTTCACTATCCTCCCGTGTGAGCGAGCGGCTCCTGCATGATGCGCTGTTGTGTTTGGCTCAGGAGCTCCAGGTAAGAGCCTCTCATATCCGCGTCCCCGTGTCTCCGTCGTTCCTGTCTCGTCAGAGTGAGCTTGTCTCTGTCTCGACGCACTGTGATGACAGATAGAAACTCCTCTGTTCATGCATCCTTACAGCAGAATGTGTCAGAACACTTCAGTAAAATCGTTAATACATCCGCACAACACGTGACATGACGCCTGCGATATTGTTCTCATTTCCATGGCTCTTTCTCTAGCAGAACAGTTTGATGGGTGTTTTTTACGATGGTCAAACATAGTTTGTATACGTTGACATCACAGCATGTGTAACGTGAACCTCTTCATTCGTGAGAATTGCAGCGCTGTAGTTTCACTCTATTAATTTCACACACAACGTTTGGACCAAAATGTCTGACTTTCATTGCATTAGATGCATTATATCAAACCAGTGTCATCTGTGCTCAAATTGTGCTCACTTTTAACCAGTTGGTATTTCGATGAAGTTCTTCTTAGTTCTTGGGTTGTTTGTAAGGAACGTGTAGGAAAGTAGAAACCTGAGAGATGTCTTGAAATGAAACATCTGAGAAATGTCTTGAGGTGAGGACACTAATAATTCACAAAAGCAGAATAATTGACAACAGGCTGCTGAATTATTGAAAATAAACGGCTGACATTAACGCTTCGAATGACTGAACAATCCTGCACACTCATTGTTTGTCATTAATTCAGTGACTCGTCAATTATTCCTTACATTACCGTGAACAAAGAATTACATTTTCCTGTTTTTCACTCATTCACTCTGGAATGGTTTCATGCGGCTCAATTATCTTTACTGAGTAATAAAATACAGTGTTTCCCCTGCCATTATATTAGGGGCACCCCCCGCCCCCCTTAAAGGTCAAATCAACTTTATTTTCTATAGCACCAGATCACAACAGACGTCATTTAAGGTTACCTCTTGCTATAGAACAGGTCTATACCTTGTTCTTTTTTTAAACAAACAAAATAGTCTTATGTTATTTATCTTATTTACACAACGGCATGTCATTTCTGTCTCTAACGTGGATGCGCGTCTACAATTTCTCAGCGAATACGCGGACGGGATCACGAGTCCATTCATAAAAACGGATTTACTCCATAGCGCGGAATGACACAGAATTCGTCAATTTTTGGATGAATAAAGCAAAAAGTAGGTCTCAAATTCATTCTCCTGCAAATTTAAATAAAACAATTAAATGCTAAAAAATAAATGTTAGAGTAAGATTAACCACCTAATTGTAGAAACAATTCAACAATTACTATAAAAAAATTTTAAACAGAATATTCACACAATTTTTTTTCCATGTATTAATTTTAACAGAAAAACCTCTGTTTGGCAACAAATAAAAGGGTTTAATTTTAATTTCATTAAAAATAAATAAATGTTTAATGCCTTCATTTAATTATTAGAAAAATTAAAACACACAAGAATTTCTAAAAAAAAGAAAATAAAACGATTGTGGGGCCTTATTGTTCAAAATGTTGAAATTGAGATTTTTTGACTTATTTTTTCACTGAAATAAATGTACAGAGAGTAAAGAGTAAAGTAACTGTTACCGAAAAAAGTACCGCACCGTACCATTGATACACCCCTTCCCCCCCAAACCGGAATCCTAGGGGAAACACTGAAATATATTAGCCTTTCTCCACACATGGACTCTGAATGATCAAATACGATTTATTTTATTTATTTAATGCACAGTGGACGTTTTATTCAGTGTTTGTTTTAGAGTTGTGTTGCTCTTGTTGGACTCGTGTCTGACACATTTGTATTAGGAGTGTGTTTACTGTCAGAAATGAAATCCTGCCGCATAAAGTCTGAGCAGATTTAACTTGAGTGATCAGTCGGGGTTGTTTTAGCTGTAGAAGCTCGTCTGACAGGTTTAGGATCAGTGTGATGATCTGATGAGAGAAGAGCGTTTGGAGGATCCTGTGATTCACAAGTGCTGATTGGACTTTAATGAAGGAGATCTTGAGCATAAATCGTGTGTGTGTGTGTGTGTGTCTCTTCAGGCCTCGTCTCCTCCAGCTTCTGGCATCATTGTAAGACGTCAGGTTGATGTGTGTAACTGAATGCACGGATGTGACGGAGCGGTAGATGTCGTTCAGTTCACTGCATGAATCAGACGACGATTTCTTCAGATCTGTGTGACTTTGTTTTTCTCACACTGCATTCAGGAAGGATTCAAACCCTTTCATTCGTACACATTTTATCTTGTAGCTTTATTCTATAATACTTTTGTTTTTTACACATCTACATGATGATGAAGAAAAATGAACTAAAAGAGAACTGAAATATCACACGGACACAAGTATTCAGGCCCTGTGCTATGACACTCTGGTTCATTTTTGAGACGTTTCTACTCTGAAAGGAAACAGGATGTGATGTGACTATGGTGACCCATACTTGGAATTTGTGCTCTGCCTTAACCCATCCAAGTAGTGAGCAGTGAACAAACACACACACACACCGTGAACACACACCCGGAGCAGTGTGCAGCCATATCGCTTTTGCTGCGGCGCCCAGGGAGCAGTCGGGCGACATCGGTCGTGGTATTGAGGGTGGAGAGAGCGCTGGTTATTCACTCCCCCACCTGCCGGACCTGGGACTTGAACCCGTGACCTTTCGGTTACAAACTCCCGACTCCCTAACCATTAGGCCACGGCTGCCCCGTAAACTCTTTGATTGTAGCGTCTGTAATTATGGAAGATGTTTGGACTCTTCCTAGAGCTGGACGCATGGACACGCAATTCGAGGGAAAAACAGAGGTGACCAGTGAGCCTGAAGATGTCCATCAGTCCCCATCAACCTGACGGATCCTGAATCACAGATGAGCAACACTTGAGACGTCAAACACAGACTGGCGTGAGGCTGCAATCGCTGCTGAACACTTACACAATGTGATATTTCAGATTTTCTTTTTAAGAGATTTGCAAAGTCATCACAAATGTGGTACTGAGTGTAGAGAGATGACGGGTGTGAATACTTTCTGAATGGCTCGTTTGATAGCAAACACAGAGCACTGCACTGATTCGTCCTCAGTCTTGTGTGTAATGTCTCACACCAGAGACATCGGACGGACGCATGATCGCGCATGCTGGAGACTGGACACCTGCTATTAATAACAACCATATTAATACGTGTCTTACGACAACAAATTACGTTCATTAAGATCGCATGCTAATGATAAAACAGACAGCTGTAATCCTGGCTGCTCATTGGTCGATTCTGTGTTCCAGTTGATTCCACCGTATAGTCACGAATTTGAGCTTTTCATCCAATCACAGCGCAGCTACAGCATTATTTCTGTATGAATGTTCTGTCAGGACTTAATAAATTAACGTTCTGTCAGTAATGTTTTCTGTGTCGTACAGCGGCTCGTTCAGGTGCTGGAGTCTGATTGGTGGATGTGAGCGCGTCTGATTTCACTGATTGTTTGACGCTGCACTCGTCTGTGTTTGTTCAGACAGTCTGTGTGTTATTAGAAGGGTTTTTCACTGACTGCAGTTACACATGTGCACCAGTAGGAGTCATGAAATCATTCATTCAGTGGGAATGAAACCATCACTGTCATCAGCGCCTGTGCTCTATATAGTGCACTGTATTCACACTGTACGTCTAGAGAACTGATTTTGTTATTGTTGTTTGTCACAGACCACTGGGGCAAAAATATGAATGCATCCTTATTTAATGAAAGAATAGAAAGAATAATTCAGATATTCTGCAGTGTTTGTATTAACATCACGATGAGCCGCACACAATCACTGTCTCACACTGTCGATTCTCACGTCGTTCATCCACACTCCGCACTCGTCCGTGTCTCCCGTACTCATCACTGCTGTGTTTAACGTGTTTCTGCACGTGAGCGTGTGTTTGCGATGTGACGCGTCTGCTTTTATCGTCAGGTGATCCGTAAGGGCTGGTTGACCATCAACAACATCAGCATCATGAAGGGAGGAGCGAAGGAGTACTGGTTCGTTCTGACCGCCGAGAGTCTCTCCTGGTTCAAGGATGACGAGGTGAGTGTTATAAGATGCTTTTAAGATGCATCAGGATTGATTTGATGGTGAAAACCGTCTCTATATGAAGAATGAGAGCGATTGAAAATGTTATTTAATAACGTGCACTGAATCATTTTCGTTTTCACTGGAATGAAAGCGTCACATGCTCAGCATCAGGAGCTGAAGAGAAAACACTGTCCCTGTTCCTTTGTGTGCTGTTTTTTCTTAGTAATTAGCTGCCAGAGTCAGTGATTCAGTGATTCAGCCATAAACCATCCGTACATTCACACATAAATCCTGCTGTCGCTGTAATACTGAGAGCAGAACACACCGGAGAGCTTTATTATCAAACACAGGTTCGTATCAAACACCGACAGCACAAGAGACAGAAAGTGTCTCTGAAATCAGAGATTCGACGGTTCAAGACGGATGATTTGGTGCACAAATGTACAGATTAGCCTTTGACACGTTTTGATTGACAAACTATTGCATGTTCTTTTAAAAACACTCTCACTATCAAAAACCACACTAACATCCTCATTTTATTCTGTTTATCTGCTTTTATTATTTTGATCTTAAACACTAAAGTTTGTATCATTTCTGAATTGTTTAAATTAGATTTTCTTTCATGGCTTTAGTCACTGAAGTATGCAAACAGCCAATTTTTTCATGACTTTCAGCATTTCGAACATCATTATTTGAATGAAAACCGGATGAAACTTTAGTTAAGATCTGATGTCAAAACCGCAGCATTCCAGAGCTCAGATGAACATTCACACACGGTGAAGATAAAAGCTTTGTGTTGGCCGTGTTTTTTTGAGCATTTCAGATGAAATGTCCTCGTGTTTGTGTGTGCTGGCACTTCAGATCCTCCTGTTCATTAGCACTGGAAGCATCTTAAAGAGTAGAGAGAAGAAAAACCAAGCAGGTTGTCATGAAAGCTGACTGAAAAAGCCCAAGAGTCACATCCTCAGTTCGCGGTGGCTTTTCCTCACCCAGTCTAACCAATGTGCAGACTACTGTACACTAGCGTCAGCATGAACAGGTAGTCTGAACACTGGGCAGACGGAGCGTGAGACGCATAGACGCTCGTCTTCATCGGATCCGGTCGCGAGAGGCCGCGTGTCCCGCGGCGCGGCGTCCGTGTGTCCGCGCGGGCCGAGCGCCGGATCCTGACGTGGCACATCGGCCGGGCCGGAGAGAGAGAGAGAGAGAGAGAGAGAGAGAGTCTCTCACAGAACTGAAGAGCGACGGGGAGGGACTAATGCTCACAGATCCGGGACGGACGAGCCCACGCTCCTTTGGGCGGCTGGACGTCTGGAGCGGTTTCCGCGTATTCCCTCAGTACCCCAGACCCGTCCCGACGGCTGCGCGCTGAAGTGTGATGATCGGCGACGTGTGTTCGTCTGGTCTGTGCCGTTTTCCAGGGGTTTGCGCTGAAGCTGCTCTCGTGCGTCTCTCTCTCTCTGAGATCTTAAGTGCTTCCAGATGTTTAGACTGAATGCCAGCCTGCTGCTCAATCTCTCTCTCTCAGCGCTGAACTCAGACAGGAAACGGCCCCTCGGCACCGTGGGGGAAATATTTATGGAAGGCAGAAACCCAGAGGAGAAACTGCAGCTCGCTTTACTTTACAGATCAGAGTGTTTGACACACCGTAGAGTGAATCTACCGTAAACGTGACGGCTCATATTTCACACAGAAATCAGAAGTTTGATTTGAAAATAGAGAAAACGTTTCTCCGCAATGTGAACATATCACATATCAGTTATTATTACTACAAAAAAAAGAGTGTGAGGGAAGGCCGAGGCTTAATTTCCTTTATAAAAGTGTAATTTCACGTTCTCTTGTTTTGATTTTGAGGTGCAGTATTTGTTGTGGGATTCACAGATTTCACTGCGATATATTGTTGTTTTGTTCTTTCACTTGTGTTGATTTGATGTGTTCTCCTCATCAATCCTCTCCTAACATCAGCCGTGTTTTCTGATGACTTCCACATGCTCTCGTCTCTCTTCACCTCCTCTTTGTTCTCCAGCATCATTTCTTCATCTTTACGTTTCCAGTTGTCTACATTTCTCTCTCAGCTTATATATAATATAATATATAGTCTGTTTTGACAACTTTTTCTTTCATTTCCAGAAGGTGCTGCACTAGGAGTCTTTTAATCATGAATGGAATCAAGAATGTGTATAAAATAATCGTGATGACATCCTAATTAACCGATTTAACTAGTTCAGTTCAAATTCTACCGCTGAGCCGTGGCTTTATCTGGATCCTGCAGGAGAAAGAGAAGAAGTACATGCTGCCCTTGGACAATCTGAAGGTCAGAGATGTGGAGAAAAGCTTCATGTCCAGCAAACACATGTTCGCCATCTTCAACACAGAGCAACGGTAAATGGACGGATCTCTCGCTTGCTTTCTGTTTTTACATTTAGCTGTTTCAGTCAAATAAGCTCATTAGTCCTCAAAGAACAACACCAAGAAGTGAGGATATCACTAATCTCTTAAAGAAGAAGTCCTCTTTCAGAACAAAGATTTACAGATAATGTTCTCACCCCCTTGTCATCCAAGATGTTCATGTCTTTCTGTCTTCAGTTGTAAAGAAATTATGTTTTTTGAGGAAAACATTTCAGGATTTGTCTCCATATAATGGACTGATATGGTGCCCTGATTTTGAACTTCCAAAAGTCAGTTTAAATGCAGCTTCAAACGATCACAAGTGCGGTTGTAAACGATCCCAGCCGAGGAAGAAGGGTCTTATCTAGCGAAACGATTGGTTATTTACATAAAAATAATACAATTTATATACTTTTTAATGTCCAACGCTCGTTTTGTCTTACTCTGCCTGGACTGTTTGAAGCCGCACTTAATCTACATGTTGGAAGTTCAGAATCGGGGCACCATATCAGTCCATTATAAGGAGAAAAATGCTGAAATGTTTTCCTCAAAAAACATAATTTCTTTATGACTGAAGACAGAAAGACATGAACATCTTGGATGACAAGGG
The DNA here is from genome assembly GCA_019740295.1 of Labeo calbasu. Classification (NCBI taxonomy): domain Eukaryota; kingdom Metazoa; phylum Chordata; class Actinopteri; order Cypriniformes; family Cyprinidae; genus Labeo; species Labeo calbasu. The sequence goes on along the minus strand of JAHKKF010536485.1, from coordinate 4,542 downwards.
GTGAGAACATTATCTGTGAATTGTTGTTCTGGAAGTGGACTTCTCCTTTAAGACACGTTCACGGCAAGGACAGTAAAAATAATGATGAGGTTTTAATAATGATTTAATTTCTGTGAGAGTAGAAGTGTCCACACCACAACGTCTCTTCCAGTGAGAGCGAGTTTAAGAAATCCTGTGATGATTTCTGATGTCGTCAGACTAGAGGAGGTTCCTCACGCAGGTGAGCGCGTTCATTTGAGCGATGGCTGTTTTTCTCTCAGAAACGTCTTCAAGGACAACCGTTTCTTGGAGCTGGCCTGTGACAGTCTGGAGGAGGTGGACAGCTGGAGAGCGTCGCTGCTGCGCGCCGGCGTTTATCCTGAGAAGGCCGCGGTGAGTAACTCCTCTAAAACAGATCTCAGTTCATTTCTGCTCTTCCCTCCTTTTCATTGTTCCTGTATATTGAGGTAATCTGAAGCATGAACCATCTTCCTAATCACTGAACATTCTGATTTCCTTTGGTCCTTTTCTCTGTCAGGTGGAGAGTGAAAGTTCTGGTACGTCTGAGAACTTCTCCATGGATCCTCAGCTGGAGAGGAAGGTGGAGACCATCCGTAACCTGGTGGACTCCTACATGGCCATCGTCAACAAATGCATCCGTGACCTGATGCCCAAGAGCATCATGCATCTCATGATCAATAACGTAAGGACGAATTATGAGTGTGAGGATTTGACTGTTTCATCTTTAGCCGCTTTTCCACTGTCGGGCCGAACGGTTCTTAGAGCGCTCAGGTACGGTCCCAGTTGTGTTTCCACCTGAGCCTGGTACGGCACGGCACGATTACAAACCGTTCTCGCCCCAGAATTCTCGGCGCGGTTAGACAGCCGTGCTAAACTGTGCTGATAGAGTGCGTGTGCTAAGAGGAAGAGCGCTATTTGATCAGACTGCCAAGTAAACGAGTAAAGTTCATAGCTCGTCCATTAATACTGTCAATAAATGGTTTTACCTTCTGTGTCCGTCTCCGTTGGCATGCATATCCCCTCAGCATTTGTTGGTAACGTGATACCTGTCGTCGCCTTTTGTTTACTTTATTTTTTTGGCCAAAGAGTTGTGTCCTTTTATTCTGTTATTTGATGAAGTAAATATCAAATTTTAAAAAAGGAGTCCCAAAAACAGAAATATCTGATCATTGTCCATACGGCTGTTTACATTACAATTGCGTTACCAAGGCAACGATTGACGCATTTGTGTTTACTTCCAAAGAATTCCGTTATCAGCACCACAGTGGAAAATGAAACCGTATCCGTGCTGACCGGCTCGGATCGCCACGGGACGGTTAAGCAAAGAGAACGGTTCGGCCCGACAGTGGAAAAGCGGCTTTTGACATTAAATAGAAACATTATATCTTGGGAGTTGTTAGAACGGAGTGGAGCATCCAAACGCAAGGCTTTATTCTAAAGAATGAGGTCAAAACAGGCAGGGTCGAACACCAGCAAACAATATAATCCGAGGCAGAGGCAAAAGAGAAATCCACAAACAGGCAAAAGTCAGGGCAGGCAAGGTAACAGTCCAGGGTCGAAACATTAAGGCAAGGGAACAGGGAAACTGGAAAATGCTAAAGGCTAACAAACATTCATTCAGTACTCGGTAATGTGTGTGTGTGTGTGTGTGTGTGTGTGTGTGTGTGGGAGGAGTCTGTAGTTGGTTCCTAGGCAGGGGTTTCTGGGAAATGCAGTCCGATAGGAAACTGTCAGAGTGGTGATGGAGCTCTCTGGTGGTGAGTGTGAGGAACGACAGGGATCGGATATATATATGAGACCGAGAGAGGACGGAAAACTGAATGTTGCTTCTGCTCATGAAGTCACGATGCTCATCAGAGGAATCACACCATTACTGTAATTAAACATTCACAAATGTTTTATACAAATCAGGCCGTTAATGACAAAAAAATTCCTGACTAAAATCTGACTATGACTAAAAAGCATCTAAAAAAATTGCATTGATTTTCAAACCCCATGTCGTGGTTTATGTCAGGTTAAACGTAAAAATCTGAGATTAAAGTAATCAGATTGCTTTATATTTGTACTAAAGTAATGTGCTGTTCTTACTTTATATATACAGTGGCCCCAAAACATATTTGGACGTAAAAGTTACACCTAAAAGTGTCTAATTTTAATTGCATTGGCTGATTATCAAACCTAGTGGCATCTGTGCTTAAATAATGTTGGACCTTTTCTAAAAAGTTCGCTTTTCTGATCCACTCATCTTTATCCAGCTGGTCTCGTGTCTCGTGTCTGCAGTCGTTTCTCGTTTCGCTCAGGTGTCAGTGTCACGTCAGGTGTGGTTCGTGTGTTTGTGACAGTGAATGTCATGTATGCTCTAATGTCATGTTACCATATGAAATGTAATTTTAATTGTGTCCAAATATTTTTTGAGGACACTACACATACTCAGTACAGCAAGGACATGAATTAGTCTCTTCTGATTCTCAAGTAGCATGAAGAAGTGAATCACTTTAGTTTAAATGAATCCGATGCTTCAGTACAGTTAATTCCCATCTGTCTTTGCTTCTGTGTGGAATGACGTCACGACCTCGTCACCCGTGATAATATGAGCTAATTAACGTCACGCTCCTCCTCCTCAGGTGAAGGACTTCATTAACGCGGAGCTGCTGGCTCAGCTGTATTCGGCCGGAGATCAGAACGCGCTGATGGACGAGTCTCAGGAGCAGGTGCAGCGCAGGGAGGAAGTGCTGCGCACACACCACGCTCTGAAGGAAGCGCTGGCCATCATCGGCGATATTTCCACCACCACCGTCTCCACGCCACTGCCGCCGCCCGTCGACAACTCGTGGCTGCACGCCGGCGGAGGCGGCTCTCGCAGGTAACCCGCTCTCGTACGCCTCCGCTTCCTCTGTGGAGGGGGATGGAGTCGCTTGACCTCCAATTGTCTACGGTTCCTGTCAAAACACCAGCTCTTTACTTTAGATCGAAGCTGATTCAGGCTCTCCGTCTCCAACATTTCCACATCTTACAAGGCGGGAAAACGAATGAAACTCATTTTCACCTTATGACACCATATAATGAGTCAGCTTTCTCACGCTCAAAGCACTTTACCGAGAGTGAGGGGAGAATCTTCTCAAAGCTCATCATGCCACAGTGCTCTAGAGCAGAGACAGAGACAGAGACAGAGATCCTCACATCTGGATCACGGGATCCACTTTCCTGCAGAGTTTAGCTCCAACCCCGATCAAACTCACCTACCTGCGATTTTTCTACGAAAGACATTGATTAGCACGCTCAGGTGTGTTTGATGAGGGTTAGAGCTAAACTCGGCAGGAAAGTGGGTTTCGTGAGCCAGATGTGAGGATCCCCGAGACAGGAGGATGAGGCTCATCGTGAGGATGATTAAAGGTCCGTGATGATCCGTGATCAATGTACAAATGTGACCAGGATGCCAGGGTTAAACCCCGTCTCTTTTCAAGAGACATCCTGAAATTGTTTTTATGACCACACAGAGCCAAAATCTGAAGGACAGTGGTATTTATAGTCTTGGGTCCCATCACTATACTGGGACATTTAGGCACGTGAATACGTCACGTTCTGTGTTCTGTCTCCTGCACAGCCGCGACGTGTGCGGCATCACCTACTGGTCTCGCTCTGTCTCAACAATCACCTGTGCCCTGTTGCACACGGGCTCTTCTGACGACGATCAAACTTTGGATGACCCAAGTACACTTTGGGCTTTAGGACTAGGGTTGGGTATCGAAAATCGGTTCCGATTCCAGAATCGGATACTTAAGGTCAGGAATCGAATACTTCTTGTGAAAATAAAATTTCGATTCCGCCTGTCGATTCCTATATGTGGCTCTTTTTTTTCATCTGTGAGGACCCGACCTAGTGATCTTCCAGGACCTTGCTGACGAATCTAAGTGCATAGTGCTCCAAAGTATGGCTACACTTGCAATCAGAAGTCAAAAAAGCAAAGTATAATATGTGTGAAAAGCTAAACGTGTTGCAATAGATGTGTCACCACCAATATGACAAAGCATTTTAATTTAACAGATCGTTAAAGATCACAAACACGATTCAAGTACCAACGTGTTTCTGTTCCTAAATTACAACGATTCATCTGTTCGATTCCTCAACCTGTGCAGCATATGATCATACTAGTGTGATCTGAACATTCAGATCTGCGTTCGTGCTGTCGCTGACCTGAAGAGAGACACTGTCATGAATATGAATGAAACAGTCTTTTCAACCACACACTTCATTATTTCTGTGTTACAAACATTCAAATAATCACAGAAGTACTGGGATAGAAGTTCATAGTCTGGATATAAACTCTGATGTCAAAATAGAGTAAATTATCCTTTTGAAAGTTAATTTGACATTCCAAATAATGTAAAAAATAAAGGGGTCATCGGATGCTAAGTTCACTTTTTCATGTTGTTTGAACATTAACGTGTGTTGTCAGTGTATGTACAAATCTACCCTATAATGATACAAATCCATGCAGTGGTTTTTAATTAATCTGTAAAAATAATATCCCCTTTTTCAAAT
>JAHKKF010536484.1:31623-66760 GCA_019740295.1 Labeo calbasu | reverse complement strand
AATATCCCAATAAATGAGACATTAACTGTTTGACTTGAGGTAATAAAAGAAAACACCACATTCTCATCTGAACACTTTTGTAGGACATGAACACACACAGATGACGTCTGTTCAACGGGAAAGATGATAAATTGTTTCAATTTTTGTTAGAGTTACAGCTTCACCTCTTTGCCAAATCTCAGCTCTAAAACAAACCAAAGAACAGGAAGGGAGAGACCCATTAAAAGAAGGAAGATGGGAATAAAAAAAGGTGGAAGGAAGATAAAAACAGTTTACTTTTTGAGGGAGAAAGATTGAGAGTGGGAATGTGTAGAAAAGAGAGCGCAGTAAAAGATCAAAGACCCCAAAAACAGCAAAATGTAGACCACAGAACAGAATGAGGGAGGGAGCAAGAGAGAGAGGGAGAGAGGACAATATAGAAAGATTAAACAGAGAGAGAGAGGAATATTATCCATGCAGCAGAACACAAATCAGATTTTAATAACCACATAATTGCTAATATAATTTTTAGTATTATTACAAGTTATTCTTTTTCTCCTCCATGTATATATGAGTGAACTTTTCTTATTCTCACCCCTCTCTCTCTCTTCAGTGAAGTCTTTCTGGCACCGCACCAAGCTGGCACACTTCCCAACAACAGGAACTAGGGATAGAAAGACAAAAAAAAAAAGAGTGTGGGAAAAGGTCTGGACAGGTCTACCAGAGATAGAAGACAGGACCTGTGTTTCGCCAGAACATACCTTACATGCTAACGGTCCTGCGACACCAAGAAAAGGGACGATTTCAATGGCTCCAGCCATCAGTTTCTGATTAGCGATTTCAAACTTTGCAATTGATCATCCACCCAGAACTTCCCGAGATCTGAGAAGTCACGGGCAGGCTGCTCCCATCAGAAGCTGCTCTGGCGTTCTTCAGCCCATAAATCTCCACAGCTTTTATATTTCTCTGTTCATCAGAGCTCTGAAACTGTTCCGTATGTCTCTTTCCCTCTCCGCAGTTAAACGTCATGGGCCTATGCTATTCGTGCTGAGACGTCCAGTTTGGGTTGTGTGAATGCAAGACAGCTGGACGGGGTTACACACATAATAGCAAGCAGGGCACTTTGGGTGGAGGACACTTGCCGAGCGGAGATGCCTTCAGTTTGGACATCTCGGATGAACAGACAAAGTCGGAAGGCTTTTGCGGACTAAAAAGGTATCTAAAAGCATTATTCTCAAACAAAAAAATGCTTTTCGTAAATTTTGTCTACATATGTAAATGTATCTCAGCGTCTTCTAGACGTAATGCATGAGGAGAATAAAAAAGAGTTCAGATGAAAAACATTTTTATCTTTGATGTAAAAATAATTTGAAGAAAAAAGTTCTATAAAAAACATATAAAAATGTTTCAGGCATTTTGTTCTTTCTTCATTTCATAAAAGTACATTTACTGATGTACTAATATGCCAATGTACTCAAAACATATAAATCTGCCTGTTCTTTATAAACATAAAGTGGAAAAATAAAAAAAAAGCCTATAAAATGGACCTATCCATGAATCACAGTTAAAAATACACTGTGGTCCCCACACAAAGACCATCAGCATAACACAACGTAAATATAATGAAATATGATTATTTTTTTTCTTTGCTCAGGGACTTCTGGGAATTGTCTTGTGGCTGTACTGTATAATTTCAGCTATAACTTCTAAGGTGATTTATACTCAAACAACATTTTAACAATATTTTATACTTTTCTAAATATACAATAGATTTCCACTCAGTACTTTTTATTTACAGAAAACTGGATTTTTAAATTTGGTTTAACAGTAAGATGCATGCAATGTAAGGATAAATATAATTTTTCATTTCAAAGTTTTATCTCATCCTTAATCTTTCCCCATTAAAGTTGCAAAATATTCAGTTCTCAGTGATTTTCTTGTACGACAGCATGGAGAAAAATTCAGAACCTGGTGTAAGATTTTCACGTAAACATGAGTTTACATCAATGAATACAGTTTTGTCCAAAAGTTTGAGAACCCCTTGCAGAATCTGTGAAAATGTGAATAATTTCAGCAAAATAAGAGAAATCATAAAAAAATGTATGCTATTTTTATTTAATTCTGTCCTGAGTAAGATATTTTACATAAAAGATGTTTACATACAGTCCACAAGATCAAAAAATAGCAAACACAATGGATTAAGAGCCAGGGTGTGAAAACTTTTAGAATTTGAAGATCAAGGTAAATTGTACTTAATTTGTCTTCCGGGAAACATGCAAGCATCTTCTGTTGCTTCCGAAGGGCAGTACTAAATGGAAAAGAAAAGATATTTCAACAAAATAAGAAAAATTCGGACATCTTCATCATGTTCAAAAGTTTTCACCCCCCAGCTTTTAATGCATTGTGTTTCCTTCTGGCGCATCAGTGAATGTTTGAACCTTTTTTAATAGTTGTGTTTGAGTCCCTCAATTGTCCTCAGTGTGAAAAGACGGATCTCAAAACCATACAGTCACTGATGGAAAGGGTTCAAATATGCAAAAGATGCTCAAAAACTGAAGCATCTGCAGGACCTGGAAGATTTTTCTGGAGAACAGTGCTCAGTTTAACTGTTCAGAACAAACAAGGGACTCATGAACAACATCACAAAACAAAAAAACAGCCGTAGATCATCCAGGTAACCAGACAGTATTAAGAACCAATGGTTCACAAACTTTTGAAGGGGGTTATTTTAATAATTTCAGCAATTTTTTGGTCCTGTGGACTATATGTAAACATCTTTTATGTAAAATATCTTACTCAGGACAGTACTAAATAAAAAAATAATAAAATGCATTTTGTATGATCTCTCATATTTTGTTAAAATTATTCACATTTTCACAGATTCCGCAAAGAGTTTCCAAACTTTTGCAAAAAACTGTATGTGACATCTTGCCCCAATCACTTGTCCAACTGTAAAGTTGGATTAAATTCTTTATGAGGCAAGTTCTCCACGTATATTTACCTCTGATTATAGCATTTTAATGAACAGTCACAGCTGTTCTCTCACTGTATATTTAAAAACCAGCTTTTCATTGACCTGCAGTCACTGATCTCTGTTGTTAAAAATCAGCTTTTCTAAAAAAAAATACTAATGAAGACTTGGCTTCAGCTTTCTTTGGCTTTTTGTGGTGCAGGTGATGTTGTTCACAGTAATGAGTTCTGAGAAACGACTGTATGAACATCTTCCTCCATCAGACACCCGATACAAACAAATGCTATTTTAAGGAGGAAACATTTGTTACAGGAGAAAGGCCTCTGGGACGGCAGCACAGGAAGCCGAGCCTTATTTCTGCTGCTTGAGTGCAGACAGTGATTTGTAAGGTGGGGGCAGAGTTGGGAAAGCGTTCTCAGGATGTCCCATAAAGTGTGGTTGTATCAGTCGTTCTAATCTAAGTTCAGATGTTTGGGTGGGTTTGACCTGGGGTCGTCTTCACCCCTCAATAAAGTAAATAGGGACCTGTGGAGTCAACATGCTTTGGGAAACAGACTCCACGAGATAAAACTTTTGACTTTAAGCTCATCCAAACATTAATAGCAGGCCAAAGGAAAAATAGTAACTGCTCTTTTAGAGTTCAAACTGAATAAAGTTCGGATTAAACATCATTATTGTCTCAGATGCTTCTATTATAATTTCTAAGAAGAAATAAAAAACAATAGCAAAACGCTGATCGTTTATTCCTATATTAAATGCATGAAAAATGTTATGAGAAATACTCACACTGACATCTAGGACATTACTAAAAGAAAAAAATCATGATATTAAAGAGATCTAAGTTAGATTTTGGGATTTACGCTGAATAAACAAAAATAAATAAATGACGTTCATATGACAAAATATTTTAAATACTGACTTTTAACCATTCGATTTCAGCGCTAATACTTTTCCCTTATTCTAATAGCTTTCCAAATGCTACCAATCTAAACTCTTCAATTATTACCTGGAGTAGGTGCAGGAAAATATTAATGCCGTCTCTTCCAGAAAGGAATAATGGCTTCTCTGTAATCAGCACTGCTTAGTGATAATTGCCCTTGAAGAAATACACAAACAGAGAAGCCCTATTGGCTACTAGCCGCACGGCTGCCGGTTGAAGACCTGGCATCTACGTTGCCTGTTTCTGATTCTGTGCTTTGTAATTTTAAAAGGCCGTTCCCCAGGCGAATGGCCGCTCCAGTTATGGACATGCTCGAGATGGTTTTGGATTTCCTCTGGTTTGATCAGAATGTTGGCCGCTTCCCTAATTTTGAGTCATCTCAGAGCTCTTCTCCTGCTGGACTAAAAATAGCCACCATCGAGGCGGACCTGTCCCCATTGCTCCTGATCAGAGGAAATACCATTGGTTTAGTTCAAGGGCTTTAAACGAACAGGGAAGTCTCAAAAGGGAAACATCAATGTAGCGTCTTTTATTTTGTATCAGAAATGTTGACATTCTCAGCTCAGCTTGGATTATATTAAGTCTTCTAAAATTTTGGATAGAATCACCTGTTTTATTTATTCATTAATTAAACATTAATATACATATCGTAGCATAATATAATCGGTAACACTTTAGTATAGGGAACAATTCTCACTATTAATTAGTTGCTTATCAGCACACCTATTATTAATAAACTGGCTGTTTATTAGTGCTTATAACGTACATATTCTCCATGACCATATTCTACATCCCTAATCCTACCTAATACCTAAATTTAACAACTACCTTACTAACTATTAATGAGCAGCAAATTAGTAGATTACTGAGGCAAAGGTCGCAGTTAATGGTTTGTTAATAGAGAGAATTGGACCTTAAAATAAAGTGTGACCAATATATCTATATCTATATGTATCTATCCATATGTTTTTGTGGTGCATGATAAAGCATACATAAAGATTTGCATTTTTTTAGGGATAATCTTTTCACCACAAAAAAAAAAAAGAAAAAAAAAAAAAAAATCCAGAGTAATCTGTGAGGTTGTTGTATTTTTCCAGCATGTGAAATTGCAATGACAAGGGTCCTGTACCCCAGCAGGTGAGCTGATAAGCGAAACCAATGAGATGATGCTCTGATGATGGTAAAGATGAAATGCTTTGATGTCAACAGAGTTCACAAGTTCCCGCTCTGCTCTGGATTGGCATCATTCAGATAACAAGACACACGGGTGGGGGTTATTTAACTTATCCAATCTATGGCTACAATACAAGTTAAATGATTCAACCAAATGGGCAATTCTCTTCATAAATGAGTCTAACCATTCACACATTCTTGAAACTTTAATTTTCAGTGATTACAATTGACATTAAAATGACAAAAACTGTTATTTTTTAGTACATAAAAATAGCGGTTTTCTATTTTAATATATTTTACATTTTAATTTATTCCTGTGATGGCTAAGTTGAATTTTCAGTCTTCAGTTTAACATGATCCTTCAGAAATCATTCTAATTTGCTGATTTGGTGCTTAAGAAACATTTTTTATTATCAATGTTGAAAACAGTTGCATAATATTTTTTGAAGAAACCAAAAAAAAAATAGAAGGCATTTTGTAAAAAAAAAAAAAATTTTGTAATATAAATGTCACTAATGTCACTTTTGATCAATTCAGTGCATCCTTTCTGATAAAAAGTATTAATTTCTCAAAAAAAAAAAAAAAAAAAAAATCAAATTGGCCCTTTAAATTTTCATGGTAATGTATACTGACTTTGATTTATTTATTTTTTTTATTTAATTAATTTATTTTTCGGAATCTTCCAGAAAAAAAAAAATTCATGAAAATTTACATTTTAAGATGTTCATATCTTTCTTCAGTCGAAAAGAAATTAAGGTTTTTGAGGAAACATTCCAGGATTTTACTCCATGTAGTGGACTTAAATGAGAGCCAACGAGTTGAATGTCCAAATTGCAGTTTCGGTGCAGCTTCAAATGGCTCTACATGATCACACCCGAGGAATAAGAGTCTTTTTTAGTGAAACGAGCGGTCATTTTCTCAGAAAAAAAAAAAATTACTGTTTAACTAAAAATGCTCATTTTGCACTAGCCTCACCTCATGCATTACATAGTCAGGTTGGAAAGGTCACGTGTGACGTAGGCGCAAGTACTGATTCAGTATTTACAAAGTAAACGTATAAAGAAAGATAAACGCCTGTTACAAATAAGGTAAAACAACGTCGGATTTGAAGGAGGAGGAGGAGAAAATGCCTTTTCGAACTGGTACACAGTACACAGACCAAGAACTAACCACATGTGACCTTTCCAACGTGATCGTGTAATGTGTCACACATGCACACCACAGAGATTTGTGGTATATACATTTTTGATAATAATAAAAAAAATTAAAAATTACCAATCGTTTCGCTAGATAAGATCCCTTTGAAGCTGCACTGAAACTGCATTTTGGACTTTCAGCTCGTTGATCCTCACTGAAATCCACTATATGGAGAAAAAAATCCTGGAATGTTTTCCTCAAACTGAAGAAAGAAAGACACAAACATCTTGGATGGCAAGGGGGTGAGTAAATGATCAGGAAATTTTTATTCAGGAAGTGAACTAATCCTTTAATATCACTTTCAGATTTCATTTAAAGAGTGATGGGATACATCAGTCTTTATCTGTTTATCAAATCAGTTTTACTCAAAATTTCATGTTTTTTTGTTGTTGTTTTTTTGCCAGTAATGAAAGACACACTAATCATTAAAACAAAAGGTTTGGGATAAGTTTGCAGACTATTACGGCAGACTAAACGCTTTCTTTGACCAATGGAATGTAGTCCTTTAATAGCTTCAGGGGTTACCATGCTTCAATGACCATGAGCATACGCACAGGAAGTTTCTCCACATGTCCACTTCTGATCCACACTTCCTATTTATTGGTTCTGTCAGCTAGTAAGAGTCCATACGTGTGTGCGCGGTATTTACTGTTATTTGAGAAGCGTGCCCTCTCTCCCTTCAGCAGTCATTTTCAACTGATAAGGCAGAGGTGAGGGAAGAGTCAGCCAGACTCAAAGCGTTTGGTACAGACCACCCCAATATCCACACATGAATCCAGCAAAACCACATGCCCCTTCGGGGGTCCGTGAGAGACGAAGTGGGTCGACCCAGCCTGGCATGAGCATAAACACACGCAAACACATATACAAACACAATCCCTGTAGCCCGGACTACACATCCATAACTGATTCCTTTACCAAAGGCTTCAATTATTCTATTACAGCACAATAAATTGCTGGAAACAAATTCTAAGCAATTCAGAGAGTCGAAGTTTAGTATGAAAGCAATTAGGGAATGTAATTTGTGTGTTAATTTGTGTCAGCGTACACCGTAGCTGCTGGGTAAAGTTAATAGGGGGTTTGGGGGTGTAAATTAGGGGTAGTTTGTTAAGTGCTGACCTGGGGAGGTGTGAGCTCCCAGGGGATCGTAGTCTGGCTCTGGCCCCCCGGTGGTTCCTCAAGAAAGGCGGAGGTGTTTGTTTATACAACTTTCATTACAGGACCGTCCCTGCATCACCCCCCCAAAACAAATGAATGTCCTACAATCCACTTACCCCCCTGCTACCTATGCACTCGTATTACTGCTGCTGTTTCTGCTTGTTCTCTTTCGCTGTTAACACTGTGTCAGATCTAATTAGTTTGCTACAGACATAGAAATGTCAAGTGAGACAAATGCAAAATTTAAATCTTTTTGGACATATAAAAAGCTAGATGAAAATTCAAAACCACTAAACACCTTCTCGCATACACACACACAACGTGCAGTGTAATGAAATGAAAGTATTGACTGATTTTTTTTCCATTCGCATTGTGACATCCAAGTGAAATCTATCATAAAAGAAAAATTATATATATATAGGGTGGAGACTTGGTTCTACAGTATACAATGGTTATTGACTAGATGGAGGCAGATCTGAATGTAAACTTACAGATAAATGTGACTGGAGGAAAAAAAGGAAAAAGAATCATGCACAGATACATAGTTCACAAAAACTAAATAATATGCTATTAGAAAATCCAATTAGAACACTGACTTTAGAGGTGAAGTGCACGATTTGTGTAGCACTAGTGCTAACAGCTGAACTGCAAAATAAATAGACGTGCGGTTGCGGCAGGATTTAACCGATTGATGAGATTTGCTGCTTGAAAACGGACATTTCCTGCCTCGCATAGTGATGCATGTGCAGTGTTTGCATAATTATAGATAAAGTGGATTAGATGCAACATTTGTCAAAATATACAGACATTTTTATGTAGCAACAGAAGTTTTCTTTCAACAGTTTATGTATTGCTTTAAAGGTTAGTTCAATCAAAAATGAAAATTCTGTCATTAATTACTACGGCTGCCCCCTAATAGTCGACTAACCGTTAGTCGACGAGAAGAGGCTTGTTCGACCAAAATTTTATTAGTTGTTTAATCGCAGAAAAAAAAAATTTCACAGGAAGTGAAGTCACGCAGTCTGTGATGGACAGATTGTTAACGGCTGGTCTATGTGGTAATATACTACATCGGACAGGACATCCAAATGATCGCCTATCATTTATTGATCATTTATTGATTCAAGAGTCTGTGCGGAGTGTGGAAGCTGAACAGTAGTGTGCTTACTGAATAACAGATGGAGGCGCCGGTGCGGTCACTTGCTCTTAAAATACTCTGTCATTTTTGGTCATACAGATAAAAGCAATACATCTTTTGAATCTGACTGTACGTTTATTTGAGCGTGCTCATAATAACAACGAAACATTGTGCTTCTGTAAAATAATTGTGAACTTGAGCGCGAAACTCTGAAACTCTGTGTATACTTACTTTTAAATAAACCAATTAAAACAGAAAACAAATATTCTCAGATTATGCAATCCGTATGAAACATGCACACTGGCATATCCACTGGTGCAGAGATGACGAGTCAGTGCCGCTGACTTCATCCCTTAAGTCGAAAACAAAGAAAGTACCAGTTTAGCAATTAATTGTTAAAACGTTAATGCAGCCTCCTTGCTGTTTTTCCCTGACACATTCATAATTGTAATATTTGCCAGTGCGCTGTGGCAATTTGTTTTGGGGTTTTTTGCGTTTGAGCGCTTATTAGGCTATGCAGGCAATTAAAGGCTCATTATTATGATTTATAATGGTTTATTAATAAACGTGCGACTAATAGTCGACAAATGAGAAAAATTAACAACTACTAGTCGACCAGAAAAATTTTAAGTCAAGGGCAGCCCTATTAATTTCCCTCATGTCGTTCTAAAACTGTAAGTCTTTCGTTTATCTCCAGAACACAAATATATTTTAGATAAAATCCAAGAGTTTTCTAACCCTGCATAGACAGCAACACAACTACCATGTTCAAGGCCCAGGAAGGTAGTAAGAACATCGTTAAAATAGTCCGTGTGACATCAGTGGTTCAACCTTAATTTTACAAAGCTACGAGAATACTTTGTGTGCAAAGAAACCAAAAATAACGACTTTATTTAACAATTTCTTCTCTTCCCTGTCAGTCTTCGACATATGATTAGTTTTGTTTTACTAAACATGATACAATATAACAAAGATTACATTAACAGTTTTTACTGTTGTAAAAACATGGATTATGAGCATTAGCAGAACTGAAGGTGTCAAAATAAACACAAAACATATGTCATCACTGTCATCGCAGCTTGCGCATTCGCTATGGAGAAACTGCACAAAATGTGCCAGCCGACTACTCTCAAATCTACATGATGTATGCTAATGTTCTTTAACTTTTCTTTTAAGATTGTCCTGGCCACTCTGTTTAATATAATGAAAGGAAACAAAAAAGAGCACCATAAAAATCCTTAGTGCTAAATCTGTTTATTGAATCAATTGATCCGATGAAGTCATATGCAGCGCTTTAATGACATTTCTATGGGTGCTTTTGTGACCTTTTGAAGATTAAAAGCATACACTATAATTGCATGTAAAAGAGCAACCACCACAATATTCAAAACTTTTGTGAAATAGTTTTGGAACAACATGAAGGTGAATAAATGATGACAGAATTTTCACTTTTGGGTGAACTATCCCTTTAACTGGATTTTATTTCCCATCAGCAAAAGCGAGAGAAAGGGAAAAAAGAGGAGAGTGGGAGCTGTGTTTTCCTTCTTTTCTCTCAGATACATGAGATATCTGCTCACCACAAGAGCCCTTCACACTGTCTTCACTTGGAATCTCTCTCTTTCTACTCTTTCTCACTCTTTCCAGCATCTCGTTCAAAAGCAAAGAAACCCCATTGACTTAGACCTGTGTGACCTGAAACTAGGTGGGGGTTCATATACTGTACTGTGTGAGTGTGCATTCCTACATATATGTAAATAAATATTCTTGTGTCTGTGTACCCGTGTCTGTAGGTGGATATGAGAGAGGGGTACTGGAACATACAGGCAAGCATCCCCAGAATCCTTCAGCTTGGCCAAAGTTAACAGACAGGAGGGATTCGGTATCAAAGCGCTGATATTTCATTCCTCACACACATACACATACACACAGATTCTGGCGGGGTCATGAGGAGGGGGCCTCCCACAGACTATTTGAATACAGAAATGTTTAATTGAGAGCAACGGGGAACACAGGTTACATGGCCAGGATATACATATAGATATATAAAGAAAAAAAAAACAAAAAAAAAACGCTTTTTTATTCTTCTCTCCAAACTCTCTCCTGCATATCAGTTCAAACCCCTGCTTATGTCTCGGCCTATATATATTATTTCCCCTCAATTTCTTTTTCTATCTGCCCTTGACCCTCTTTAGGGCTGTCTGAAATGTTTTTTCTCTCACAGCTTGTTTGGCTTGTGTTTAATAGTGACATAAAGCTGCATCAGAATACAAGATGAAACACTCTTGGGTGTTTTATTAACATGAATAAGTGCGCATCTGCGTGCAGTGTGGAGCGTACAGGGACCCGCGAGGATGTCTTGTGCTCCAAGTTTGATGTTCACAAAGGTACGAGTGATAATTTACTGAGTTCTCAAGGTCAGGAAATACAAACAGTGTAATTGAAGACATTCAAAGAAATCCATAAAATAAATAGAAGACTTTTTCCACTCAACATAATGTTCTTGTCAATTTTTTTTTTCTTTTACTGTTATATCAATTAAACGTTCAAAGTATGCACAGTATATAGGCATATAATTCATTATATTTTCTTCAATATATTTATATTCTGTAAAATATTCCACATAGTGTGTTCATACACACACACACATCCAGCAAAAGGAGATATACTGAGACATATTTTTACTATTTAAAATAACTGCTTTCTATTTGAATTAAAAATGTCATTTATTCCTGTGCTTAAAGCTAAATTTTCAGCATCATTACTCCAGTTTTTAGTGTCACATGATCCTTCAGAAATAATTCTAATATGCCGATTTGCTGTACAATAATTTATTATTATTATTATCATTATTATTATTTATTGTCATTATTATTATTATTATTATTATCCATATTTAAAACAATTAAGCACATTTTTTTCAGGATTCTTTGATGAATAGAAATATCCAAAGATCAGCATTTATCTAAAATAAAAGCTTTTATAACATTATAAACCATAACATTCAAAAGCTGGAAGTCAGTATTATTTTTATTTATTTATTTAGGGAAAGAATTATAGAAATTAATATTTTTATTCAACAGAGATGCTTTACACTGATTTAAAAAATGATAAAGACATTTATAATGTTACAAAAGGTTTATATTTCAGATAAATGCTGTTCTTCTGAACTTCCTGTTCATCAAAGAAACCTGGAAATATTCTACGCAGCTGTTTTCAACATAATAATAATAATAATAATAATAATAATAATAATTATTATTATTATTATTATTTTGAGCAGCAAATTTAAATATTAGAATGATTTCTGAAGGATCATGTGAATGTAGTGAAGATGCTAAAAAATTCAGCTTTGAAATCACAGGAATAAATTACATTTTAAAATATATTCAAAGAGAAAACAGTTATTTTTAATAGTACAAATATTTCAATTTTTTTTTACTGTTTTTGCTGTACTTTGGATCAAATGAATGCAATCTTACCGTTCAAAAACTTTTGTCTGGTAGTGTGTGTATATTCCACTATATTTCATATAGTGTGTGCACATATATTAAACACACACACACACGCACACACACACATATGCGTGTGTGTGTGTGTGAGAGAGAGAGAGAGAGAGATTTTATTTATCCTACAAAATAGTATATTAATATTAATATATTTTAAATGTTACATAAAAACATATTACATAATGTAAATAAATAAATAAACAATATAATGTGTTTGTAGGAACATGAGCGTGCATGTACTTTCTTTGCCTTTCCATTTGCCTGTTATTTTGTTCATTTGTCTTGGGGCAGGTGTGCTGGGGATTTTGGTTCCCCCTCACTGCCAGCCGTTATACACATATATTAATCAGCTTATGAGAGCCTCGGGCTTAACTATTCATCATGAAGGCCTGCTCTCATACAGCGCGAGAGCTGATTTAGGTATTGTTAGGTTTCTGTTTAATAGAAAATGACAGAGGAGTAAATCTACATGCTTGAATGAGAATACAATGTTTATGTCCTAAAACCGCATAAGTTGAACCGTAACACCGTGAGGAAGAAACATGGCCTGTCATGGTCAATCTTAATGAGAGCAAAAGGGACTGAGTAAAATGAGTCTGCATGCTTTCACGTTCATATTCTTCTCTTATGTCACAATGCGAGGGAACAAGACCGAACATCATTTTATTCCATTTCCATTTGAAATGAGGTTCTACTTATTGCATTTTTTTTATTCAAAGCTTGTGAATAAAGAGCCTCTAGCAAAGACTTTAAACTACTCCTTCTGTAAAAGGCTTTTAAATTTAGCTGTTTTTAAGTGCTCCGGCCGGTCTGTTTCTGATTTCAGCCGACGGAGTTTGAATCACAAAGGGTTGGAGTGGGTAATACAGATGGCACGAGTGCTGATGGCCATTTTCTTCAAGGGGGATCTTTTTTCACTGCTTGCTTTTTTGCCTTTCCTCTCAATTTTTTTTTATTGTTTTTCTTCCCTGCGAGAGAGACACAGTTAGCTACTTCACAAGGTCAAATTACTGATGACATGTTATGTTAATAGAACAAAGAACAAGTCAAATGGGACATAGCAAGAAACGCACATAAACGCACACACACACACACAAATTCAGGGGTCTCTGTTTTCCTTTGATCTGAACGGTTCCTGGGCCTGGTGCTTAAAAGAGCAAAGCGAAACAGAAGACTAAGTTTCTCCATCCTCCTTCATCAAATGATTCAGCCTAAGATTCAGAAAAACAGAAGATTTGAACTTCCTCTGCTACAGGCCCACAAAACACAGTCACTATGGGTGTGTCACGAAAAGGCATAAATTCACTTCAACAATCCCAAACATCATTCAAAGACGTGGGTCGGTTATGACAGGTTTCAGTGTAATTACACACATTTTTCTTACGAATGTATAATGGAACAATCTCCGCAATCTCCCTTACGTGAGTTTTAATGTTATTTTCCAAGTAGTATTTTATTTTGCTTATTACGGACTATGAGAACAGGGTGTGAGTAATCATATGGATTTACTTTGTCATGAACACCCGCAAAACATAAAAATACCCCATGACTTGGGAATGACCTCTGACTTTCATTCTATTACAGTAAACTGATTCTATGCTCGATTCATTTATTCAGTTTCTGTCACAAACCGAAGCTAGTTTTAACTTGATTTCCTGGTTATGTTTGAGGTTTAACTGTGGTTAAACTTTGGTCTTTGTTTTTTTAGGAAACAATATAATAATTCATATGTCAATTTATATGTCAGTCAAAAGTTTTTGATTGACATATAAGTAGTTTTTTTAAGATTTTATTTTATTATTTTTTTTAAATAAGCCTCTTTTGCTCACCAAGCCTGCATTTATTTGATCCAAAGTACAGCAAAAATAGTAAAAATAGTAAAAATATTTTTACTATTTAAAATAACTATTTTCTATTTGAATATATTTTAAAATGTAATTTATTGCTGTGATTTCAAAGATGAATTTTTTGCATCATTACTCCAGTCACATGATCTTCAGAAATATTTTAATATTCTGATTTGCTGCTTAAAAAAACATTTATTATTATTATTATTATTATTATGTCGAAAAACAGCTGAGTAGAATTTTTTCAATTTCTTTGATGAACAGAAAGTTCAGAAGAACAGCATTTATCTGAAATACAAATCTTTTGTAACATTATAAATGTCTTTATCACTTGATCAATTTAAAGCATCCTTGCTAAATAAAAGTATTCATTTCTAGAATTTCTTAAATGCTGATCTTTGGATCTTTCTATTTATCAAAAATCCTGAAAAAAATGTACTCAACTGTTTTAAATAATAATAATAGTAATAATAAATGTTTCTTGAACAGCAAATCAGCATATTATAATGATTTCTGAAGGATCAGGTGACACTAAAGACTGGAGTAATGATGCTGAAAATTTAGCTGTGATCACAGGAATAAATTATTTATTAAAATATATTCAAATAGAAAGCAGTTATTTTAAATATCACAAAAAAAATTACAATATTACTACTTTTGCTGTATTTCGATCAAATAAATGCAGGCTTGGTGAGCAGAAGAGAATTCCTTTTAAAAAAAAAAATAAATAAAAACAATGATATATATATATATATATATATATATATTTAAAGAAATTAATTTTTTATTCAGCAATGATGATAAAAACAACCTAAAAGTTTATAATGTTACTAAAGACCTCCATTTCAAATATGTTCTTAGAACATATGTTCTGTTCTTTAAAACATTCTATTTATAAAAGAATTCTGAAAAAAAGTATCAGTGCCCACAGCAATTTTAAGCAGAATAACTATTTTCAACATTAATAATAATAATAAAAAAAAGTTTTTTGAAAACCAGACATGCTAAAAATTCAACTTTGCCATCACATGAATTACATTTTAAACTATATTAAAATCAACATGTTTTTTAATTGTAATATTATTTCACCGTATTACTGTACTGCTGTATATTTGATCAAATAAATTCAGCCTTGGTAAGCATAAGAGTCTTCTTTCAAAAACATTACCAGGTTTTCCCTTCAGATCAGTTTTAGCCTGAAGATTTGGAATAAGGTCATGTTTTCCTTAAACAACACAAATCCTATTTTAGTCAATCTGCTCCTAAAGGAAGAAGCTCTAAATTAGCAGGCTGAGTGGATGAAGTTGAGTTGTCACCTGTCTGCTGAACATTAAACAGGAAGTCAAACAGAGGCCTACAAGGTGTGCTGGGCTCGTTCTGGTTTTCGTCCTTCAGTAGAAGCAGGAACTTCTGTTTTGAGTGATCGCCCCATTTTCTCACGACAGATTTCAGGATACAGCTCAGGATAAAAGATGTCCAGCAGAAGGGTTTATGTCTTGGTGAGCTCAAACAGCCACAGAGACACATTTTTTCCGTAAATCTGCTGTTTTGAAAGCTCGTCCGTCGCTATCCATCATATCAATGACTTCCTGTGAAACCAAGCGCAACGGACAGAAGTTATCGGAGGATACGGTAACACCTTTTCATCGCCAGCCGAGTTTCATATACACTTCAAAGATCTTGAAAGCGTAGAAGGTAAAGCACACAGTGAATCACACAACACGAGAGCCCCGGATTTTGGTGCGTTTCTGGATTTGTACCTGAATTCTCTCTAATCCATTCTCAAATACCTCAAAACAGTTTGGTGTTATTCTTTCAGCTTAAGACTTGGCAGGTGTGTAACCGGACCCACGTTAACAGTCTGACAGATTATTCCATTTCTCCGCAAAACCATTTTTAAAGGGAGGATGATAGAGGGAGCAAGAGGAGGAGGAGGACGGGAGGATTTGGCAGATGAGTGTACTCTGCAGGTGTTGGGTAATTGGATTAACACAAAGCAGGAGAAAAGGAATTCCTCTCCTCTTTTTTGAAAACCGAGAGAAGCAAAGCGCCTTTTTTTTTTAAAGCCGTTATTTGGTTAAAAAACAACTCGTATGATTCGACTGAGGTGAGTTTGAATTCTTATTTGCTTACATTCGACTTTTGGAAGCACTAAACGTCCCCCTTTCAGGTCTCCGAATTGCTTAACGCTTCTCAAAGCATCAGACTCTAGAGGCCGTGGAGGAATGTATGATGACAGAATAAAACCTTCCTTTCTATCTCCCGTCCCTTCTCCCTCTCCTTTCCTCCGTTTGAAAGTCTTTCAAAAGATACACCAGAGAGTAAATAAAGAAAAAAGCGGTCGCAGCGAGGAGTCGCCCCTCTGCCGGAGCGGGAGTTTATCTTAAACTCTAACCACAATAAAACTGGCGGGATGAACAGAACGACAATGAAGACCGCTGACGCTTCACGCCAGTTTGATTGTCCTCCAAAACCAACACCCCTCTGAGACCCACACGCACACACACACACACACACATTTGGAAAGCTGCCTTCAGTCAAGGTGTCTGAGTGAAATGGCAACTCTGTGAAGCTCTAGACAAAACACTTGTCAGCATGTTGTTTTGTCAGAGGCAGGGTGGCACTGACGTTTCAGTGGAAACGTTTGGCTCTTTGTTGTGGTCACGCTGCGCCCTGGAAATGTTTTTGTTCAGCTCGGTTCACACGGAGCTGTCATCCCCAAGAACTCAGATGGAAACATACAGCTGTATTATTTAAACGAAAGATAGGAAAGGTGTCTGAAACGGCAGTCCACCTTTCCAACGCCGCGTGAACGTACCGAGTTTGAAAATTTCCCCCTGTAAAGAGCCGTATTTCAATCCAAAATGCATTTGGAAATTTTTGCTCGCTGACCTCCCTCATGACGAACCGTAAAAAACCCTGTCAGACATCTAATTACATGAGTCTCTATGTGCACCGCGCGGGAAATAACATTTGCAGATATTCCATCCACCTATAAAAACAAAGGGAATGATGAGCTTCCTCATGTTTAATAGGAAAATTAAACCGCCTTGATTCATTGACTTCTGGTCAAACTGTCAAGATACTAAGATCTAAGAGAATGCTAATGAACAAAAAACAACGAATTAATGGAGCTCTAAGACAAAGAGCACCTTAAGTAACATTTGCAAACTGGGGTTGGATGGGTTTTCCCCCCAAACCTTTTCATTCTTTTTTTGGAAAAAAAATGTGAAGATAACCCAGGTGCAAATTAAAGATCTTAGGCAAACTAAGACATAAATTGTTATAACTCATAACAAAATTTATGTTTTGCAATTGTGCCGACCAATACATACACAGATGGTCCACTTATTTACAATAAGTTTCATTAGTTAAAATTAGTCAACTACAGTTGTTAACATGAACTAAGAATGAACAATACTTCTACAGCACAGATTTTTTATTACCTAACATTAGCAAAGATTAATAAATAGTGTAAAAAATGTATTGTTTATTGTTCGTTCATGTTAGGTAACATATTAAAAGAGAAGTCCACTTCCAAAACAAAGATTCACATATAATGTACTCACCCCCTTTTCATCCAAGATGTTCATGTCTTTCTTTCTTTAGTCTTAAAGAAATTATGTTTTTTAAGGAAAACATTTCAGGATTTTTCTCCATATAATGGACTGATATGGTGTGCCGATTTTGAACTTCCAAAATGCAGTTTAAATGCGGCTTCAAACGATCCCAAATGTGGTTGTAAACGATCCCAGCCGAGAAAGAAGGGTCTTATCTAGTGCAACGATCGGTTATTTTCATAAAAATAATACAATTTATATACTTTTTAATGCCAAACGCTCATCTTGTCTTACTCTGCCTGCACTGTTTTTGTTCCGGTTCATGACAGTTATGGTATGTTATATGGAGAAAAATGCAGAAATGTTTTCCTCAAAAAACATAATTTCTTTACAGCTGAAGAAAGAAAGACATGAACATCTTAGACGACAAGGGCGTGAGTACATTATATGTGAATCTTTGTTTTGGAAGTGGACTTCTCCTTTAACTAATGTTAACAAATGTCACCTTATTGTGAAGTGTTAACAATTTATAAATCTTAAATCAGCACAAAATATTTTTTACAAAAAAGTAAAAAAAAGAGGTAATTTTGTCCTTACATCAATGGGTTTCTACTCTTTGACAGATAGAATCAATGAGTGTGAATCGAGAGGTTAAACATTCAGATGCCACATTTTTCACTCATCTTCTCTTTTTCAACAAAGTCAACAAAGTCAAAGTCAACAAACAAGCACATTCAAGATGAACTCACCCACAATAATTAATTTATCCTTCTCATCTTAAAAAGACAACAATAAATATATTTCAGCGTTAAAGTCAACATGAAATGACATTCGCAACCCATTTTACTTACGTAATATAATGCATTTCCAATTGAAACAGAATGTTCAATGTGAAGACATGTAGAGTGGGAATCAATCGGTTGGTGTAAAGTAGCTGTTACATTCAAGAACAGTGCCAAACCGAATGTGACTTTGCTAAAAATATGGCTAAAGTGACATCAGCAGAAACAGAACGACCTCAGACGATTTCAGCGGAACAGCAAGCTATTTCCATTAAAGATTACAAAGTCAAAACATTTCACAAGACCAGGAATATGCATTACAGGATTAGTTCACTTCCAGAATAATAATTTACTAAATTTCTAATAATTTACTCACCCCCATGTCATCCAAGATGTTCATGTCTTACTTTTTTCAGTCGAAAAAAAAATCATGGTTTTTGAGAAAAACATTCCAGGTTTTTTCTCCACATAATGGACTTCAACGGGGATCAGTGGGTTGACAGTCCAAACTACAATTTCAGTGCAGCTTCAAAGGGCTCTACATGATCCCAGCTGAGAAATGAGGGTCTTATCCAGCGATTTAAAAAAAAACAAAAAACGAAAAACATAAAAAAGAGCCAATTTATATACTTTTTAACCACAAAATAGCTCTGTGATGCTCATCCACAACTTCACGCATTACGCAATCATGTTGGAAAGGTCATGGTTAGTTTTTCGTCTGTGTGCTTCGGTTCAAAAAGCTAAATCTTATTTTCTCCTCCAACTTCAAAATTGTTCAACATCGTTGTTTTTTTGTTTTGTTTTTTTGTGCGGGACGTTTGATTTTCTTTGCACGTTGAAATGACTGATCGCTTTGCTAGATAAGACCTTCAACACATTGGCTCCCAATGAAGTCCACTATATATGGAGAAAAATCCTGGATGTTGATTATATTGTAAACAGCTGAGCCCGTATTCACAAAACATTTTATCTTACCACTAAGAGTTCTCCAAAATAGCAGTAAAAGTTTTTAGCTATGAGTTCTCTCTCAAAACCTATTCACAAAGCTGCTGAGACAAACTTTTACTACAGAATAGAGAGAAGTCTTAAGCTAAGAGTAAGGGCGGGATTGACCTTGTTGATATGGATGATGTCAGCATGCTTACTAACAATGCACACAGTGATTGGCCGATAGGGCAGGGGTCTCTATCAGAGATTTATTCATAGATATATTGTAGAGTGCAATATTATGTTGTCATATTCAAATAAAAGTTTAAAAAATAAAAATGTTGCACATTCAAATAAAGATTTTAAAATGCTTAGTGTCATTAATTAAACAAGTATATAATCAGAAAAAACTGAAAATTTGGAGTTAAGATAACCTCCAAAACCCCAAAAAACGTTATTTGTTAAATATGTGTGCAAATAAATGCAGTGTTTCTAAAAATGTTTAAGTTCCAAGGCAGACTGCTGGCAACAGCCATTTTAGCCCTGCTGAAAAAACAAAAAACAATAGAAACATCACAGAATTTTTTATGGTTTCACTGATTATAATGGGAATTGTACTGGTTTTAACGGAAACTGTAATTGTGAATGTTGGTCTCTACTGGTAATTGGTCACCTTCTATATAATCAAAGCAAAACTGTCCCTGAAAAGTCCTACAACAGTCATAATACCCCCACGATTAAATTGATACCTTTTTAAAAGCTTTTTATTCTCAAATGTTTCTAAAATGTTTCCGAGGCAGTTTGCCGGCAACAGCCATTTTAGGATAGTTTGGGATTTGGTCTTAGTAACTTAGAAGTCCTCTTCACTACTCCTAACATTTCACAGCTTTAGAAGCTATTTTTAGCCCTAAAACACTTTGTGAAATACGCTTAGAGCAAAAATGTAAGAGTCCTAAATTTAGGAGCAACAAGATTTTCTCCTAAATCAGCAAGTTAAGAGCTACTTTTAGCCTTAAGATGTTTTGTGAATACGGGCCCTGGATTTGAACTACAATACAACTTGCTATGAGCCACTTTTGTGTTTTTTTTAAAGGTTAATATATTAGCAATGTCCGCAAGACTGCAAGAATAAGACAAATCTGTATCTATAAGGATGCACCTTGATTTCCCCACACTGTAGTGCTTTATTCATCAGCTGTAAAAATAGCCCAAGAAACATTCTTTTGCACACCCACACTCCAGCTTCATCTGCCATAGTGTACATGCCTGTGGTCTAATCGCTTAAACGTTTCACTTTTGAAATGTACAACAGTTATCACACTGAAGATTTTACTTGGATTCAGACCACTGCTATAAAAAAGGCCTGTTGTATTTTCCAAAACCTCTTTTAATTAATCAGACTTTCATTTCTTAACAGAAGCTCCTAGGACACAAGGGAGCGAAGAGAAATGTTCCGCTTTGACTGTGCAAGAGTATATTTTACAAGAATTACTCCAAATATTCAAGGCTATTTTTACAGTGATAACTTTGGTATTTGATATTATTAAATTATCACGGCCCCTCAATGGAAGTATTGTATGTATACATATGGAAACAGGACACCCAAATCCCATCATGGATGAAATAAATAAAAAAATGCTTCGGTTATAAATGTTTGGAAATTTCATCAGGGTTCGAAGCTGCTGAAGGATTAAAGCTCTGAGAAGTTTAGTCCAAAGAAAAGACAGTCATCAAAATAAACCACAAGGAAAAAATCTTTAACATTTTCCTCATACCAGATCGAAACAGAACTACAGTGATACAAGAGAATGAAACGACTTAAGGACACACAACCGCACATGACAGGAACTGATTTATGACAGAACATGGGTGTGTGTGGGAGAGAAAGCATGCCTGCACACTTACATACTTCACCCAAAGTTTTGATTGACAGATATAAAAAAGTAAGGACACTTTCTCAAACATTATTAACTTAAGGCATTACCACTCCTATACATCAATGAATGAGAGATATTTAACACTGACACTATATATAACTGGTATTTCATTAAAAAATAAGAGGCCATTGTACATGACTTGATCTCAAATTACAGTCTAAATACGCAAATACTGTAGGCCTATTGAATTGCATGTACTTGTTTGTAATTACTTGTTGAGCTGCTTGTAATTGCACATTGTTGTTTTTTATGTTGTGAAATTTTAGCAGAAAGTAACATGAGTGATAGCGGTACTTTGCATACTTTGTGAGGTTTCATTTTCAAGCAAAATGAGAACACTAGAGAATGACAAATGATACAAAGAAGTCAGACGGATGTCATACTTGGAGTTGTACAGCTCAAAACCAGACTGGATTACAGGTCATTTGTGTGTTGTCAGGATAGTAGGTCAACATTTGAGAGTGTGGCACGCAGCAGGGACTCACACTGACATTTGGGTTACAAATTGTGCAGACTGCTAATTTATCAGCGGTTGGTCCGGACATTGCTGCTCTGTTACTATGCTCCTCGAAAATCACATCCAAATGGACGGTGAGGTTTATAAAAGGAGACCGGCTGATTTCATAGCCAGCTGTGGCTGCAGTTCTGTCTAAAAATAGATGGTTTGTAGGTTAGTTTACACTACACCAGGATAACTTGGACAATCACAGAAATGCAATTATATGAGTACCACATTGTCTAATATTAGAGACTGTTTAACATTTTGGTACCGGCTAATGGTAATTTCTCAAAGTTTTACATTTATATTATGTAAATTCAGAAATGTGTGGTCAGTAAGATTTATAATGTAACAAAAGATTTCTATTTTAAATTATTTTTACCTCCTATTCAGCAAAAAACCCCTGAAAAACTATTAAAATTTCCACAAAAACATTAAACAGCACAACTGTTTTCTTTTCTCAGAAAATCAGCATATTAGTATGATTTCTAAAGGATCATGTGACACTGAAGACTGGAGTAATGGCTGCTGAAAAATCAGCTTTGACATCACAGGAATAACCTACATTTAAATACACTCTAAAAAAATTCTGTGTTGTTTTTTAAACCCAAATGCTGGGTTTAACTTGTTGGGTTATTTTATTGGGTTCTAGGTGCTGGGTAGTTTTTCTGTAAGTAAACTGCTGGGTCATTTTTAAGGCTGGGTTATTTTTTTCTACCCAACCACTGGGTTAAGCCTGTCTCTGACGAAACAACCAAGCTGCTGAGTAAAAGTCAGGGCACAGGCTTTTTGAGTCCTCTAGGAAAGAGCGGTTCTTGGCGCTACCGATTTGGTGCACTTCTTCAGCGAAATAAAGGTTTGCATACATTTCATTTCATTTATAAAGTCTTTACTATGCTGTAAATTGTATTATTTTATGCAAAGGAACATAAGAACGAGTTGTCAGCTGCGTCTGCAGCGGTCACTTCGCATGATGGAAATGCTTTTTGCCTTGCACAAAATAAATGGATTTTATTCGTTATAGTGCAGAGACTGATTTAATTTGATGTTAAAATATGTTCTCTAATGTCAGTACTGTTTGTTTGTGGGCAGGTTTTGGAGTCAGTCATGAGTGAAACGTGAGGCTGCGGTCTGAAGTTCATATTTCCCCTAGAGAACAGCAGCTCTTCAACGGCTCAGATTTCAGCAACACACACGAGAATTAGCGCCATTTCGGTAAAAAGCAATTACGGAGAATGGTTGAATAAACTAAAATTAAAATGCTACTTTTAAATGTTAAATTTTTTATGTCTAAAATGCATGTTAAATGAGTTTAAATGTATGTAATATTGTAAACTATGCTGTATTCACCCAAATTTGTCTTGTATTTTGTCCATGTGTTCTTGCTTTATAATAAATGTTCATCTTTTGATTATTGCTGTTGCCTCTAGTAATTCTGTGTGTGTTTTTTTTATAAGTTCCAGTCCATTTTAAGCCAGCAATATAATAATTTTTAAACAATAGCTGACTGAAATAAAAATAACCCAGAAAGTTTGGTAAAAACATTTAACCCAACCAGCTGGGTCAGAATAACCCAGCATGTGTTCTGTCCAATATTTACCCAGCGCTGGGTTGTCAAATAACCCAAGTTGGGTTGTTTTTAACCCAGCATTTTTGAGTGTATTAATAAGCAATTTTAAAAATGTTTATTATTCAATTATTATTTATTCAGCTTATTATTAAATGTTCATTTATTGAACATATTAATAAAAGTGTCCTCTAATGTCAGTACAGAAATTAAATGTTAATTTCCAACCTTTTTTTAGTTCATTTTAAGCAAAAAATATAGTACTTTTTATGCAATAGTTGAGTTAAATAAAACTACCTAGAAGGTTGGGTTAAAACAACCCATTCACTGTCCATATTTAAACCAGCACTGGGTTGTTTTTAACCCAGCATTTTTTAGAGTGTATTTACATTACATGAAATTTTTCTAATTGCTTAAAATAATGAGACAGTTTAACCAGAGATGGTTAATGAAAACTTAGGACAGACCAGAGATGGTTAACACTAGGTTGGTAACAGTAATGCTATTAGTCTGTTGACTCTTTACAGAAGCGACTGGAGTGAGAACGTGTCACCTTGACATGTTGTTTGTCATTTTCCTGTGTGAGGTCACACACCTGAGGTGTGACCCCCTTGTGTGTTCAACCACTTAGAGCAACCACGACAACAGCCACTCTGGAAGCCGGGGGGCTTTGATCTGATTGGATAATTAGATCATGATTGTGAAAACCATAGCGGTCAGAAAGCACTCGCGATTTTCTCTTTTACAAACAGGCTGATTCTAACTCGCTCAGACGCACTGCATGTTTTCTTTATGTTTCATTAATGTACGAAATGACGTTTTGTGCTTCATTTTCATTTATGTCTGATTTTATATGAAAGCTGAATAGCATCATTTAAGTTTACTGTTTATTGTACCACATGAGAGAACCATCTGGACTCAAACAGGACAGAGTTTATTGTTTAAAAAAAACTGGTTTGCGTTCTCTTTCCCTCTCTCTCTGTCTTCTTTAAATAATTTGGAGCATAATACACTCTGACACAAAGTTTGCTTTAAAAACCAAAGAAGCATTTGATGAGCATTGAGTAAAATGAACCTGTTCATTAAAAGAGAAAGAGAGAGAGTGCAGAAACCTGATCTTATAATGCGGGCCAGATTGGCTTACAGTGGCCCCCATATCATATACAAGCTTTCATCTTCCCGTCGCGCTACGCCATAGTTCTCTCTCCACACCGCTGCCTCTGCAGGCAGGCCTGATTAATAAATTGTCCTTGATAAATATTGCATTTCGTTCCATACCCACATCTGGAAATGATAACGGCGCTTTCTTGAAAACGTACGGCAAGCGAAAGTCCTGCAGAGCTTATACGTTAGAGCATCAGTAGTTTTAAAGAACGGCAATGTTCAAGCGTGTTATCGGACAGGCTAAGAATTTGTCTTTCGTAAATTCGAAACAGGCTTGAAAGTGGGGGGAGCGAATGTGGCTCACAGAAAACTTAATCATCATTTCAGACAGGTTCGCTCTTCCAGGCCTTTGTTCAAACCTCTCATGTGGCAATAACTTTCTGTGTTTTCATTGCACGGGGGAATATAATTTGCTGCATTCCACCTCGAAAAAGTTTCCGCCATGCTGTATACGGTTTCAACGTCGTCAGTTCCGTCATTCGGGAAAGATGCGCGGACATTCGCTAGAGCATCTGTTCTTGGCCCGACGTGTATCCACCCACCGCTCCCTTCTATTCTCATTAGCCTATCTCAGACAGGAAAATCAAATTAATCTGAATAAAAATACCAGCGCTAATGTCATTAATTGTGACGAATTACTTGGATAACACAGCTTTCCTGGAATCATAAATAAATAAATAAAACACAAAGCTTTCCTCTAGCGAAAATGATCATTGTGTTGAAAGGACAACATGTCAAAAGTGTGCTAAATGAATACAAAGGCAAAAATAAATAGATTATCAACATGGAAAAAAAACTGTGAGGACAGAAAGAGAGGAATGTACTTTGGTGCTGTCTCAGAGCCAGCATTATCAATACTGAAAGTGAGAGGAATGTTTTTACAGAAGGGGATTGTAATAGACTGAATGGGATGACAAAGCACACTACAGAGAGAATGAAAAAAAGAAAGAAAGAAAGAAAGAAAGAGGGAGAGAGTGGTGTGCTGTAAGCAAAAGCAGATTGCATATACTTTATAGAGATCACTGAAAAAGTGCACAATGTGTCTTCAGTCAAACAAAATAGAGCAGCAGGACTTACTCACAGCCAACACAGTTCTGTCATTTATAAAGTATCACTATCTTAAAGGCATAGTCACTCAAAATCACCCTCAAAAAACGATGCAAATATTTACTCGTTGCCACTTCCTTTCAGGATTTTACAGAATTGTACTTGTTGCTTTTCTCAATGCAATTGCAGTGAATACACTGTAAAAAAAAATGCCTTGAACTTGAAATGTTAAGTTGTACTAAGTAACAACTTATATATTTGAGTTGATTCATCTTAAAATTTTAAGGCAGCTGGGTAACAAGCACAGCTTGTAAGTTTAACAAACCAAATTTTTAGTTCAGTCAACTCAAAGTTGTGCTAAACTTATTTGTGTTGTCTGAACGTAAAATTTTAAGGCAGCAGGGTAACAAATTATTTTAAGTTGACTCAACAAATTGTGTTTTTTGTTTGTTTGTTTGTTTGTTTTTTACACTGTAGGGACAAAGGCTTTCAAAATTCACCATAACAGTGGTCTATACTTGTGTACTATATTCCAAGTCTACTGAAGTCATACAGTAGTTTTGACAGATGAACAGACTAACATTAGTCTTCCAGTCTAGCATGAGAGATGTCGAGATGTTTGATTTGTGTCAGATATTTTCAATGAATCAACTGATTCAGTTCACCAAATTGAATGATTTGATTACGAACCAGAGTGATGTGTCTCTTGAGTTCCTCTCACTGACTAACTGATTTAAATGTCAGTCTGTTCATCACACAAAGTTGTTGTACAGCTTGTTGTAAGACTTGGAATATAGTGCACAAGTTGTATGGATGACATTTTAGCATATTTTATTGGTGTTTTAAATCATCTTTGAACCTTGAAAGTTTGGAATGACATAAAAGTGTGAATAAACGATGGCTGGATTTTTATTTTTGGATGCAATTTCCCTTTAAGAAAGGGATTTTTTTTATCATTAGCAATTGTACATACTCATGAAAGATAAAGGCACTGATGTCCTTTGGTCAGCTGTGCTTTTGACTCATGTGTTTCCATTGTGTAAGCAGATTGATGGGCCTGCACGCTGTTCTGTGGAGAACACGCTGTTTCTCTCATGGTCCATAAAACTGTTTTCTCTATTTTAGAGAAGGAAAAAACAACAACCTTAGAAATGAAAAATAAGGCCTTCTGTTCAAAAATCAGGGTTATTCATCTGTTTAGAGTGAAAAGAGACAGGATGAGGGAGGGCAAATACAATCAGCACTATTAAATAATCATGCATCAGGGTATTTTAGTGATCATTTTAATGAAATGGAATATCTGGAGTTCATAAACTGTACAAAACACTTCCACATTCGCAAAAAGCTTGATGTAATGTAAGCCGATGACAGACAGACTGATCTCTCTGAATAAACCCTGATCGCTCTCTCATTTCCTCGAAGAGATGCGCTTTAAACAGACAAAGGAAAGAATAGAGTGCCCTGTCTTTCTCGCTCTCTGTGAAAAGTGTTAAGCGGATCTCTTGAGACTGTTGAATGGGAGAGAGAAGTGTTCATCCTCTTCATCCAGCGCCATTTAATCCCCAGGATCTGAAAACCACAGAAGTGCTCACGACTAACGCACCCGCTGAGAAACAGTCTGGACAGATGTGCCACAGGGTGGCTCCCAGACACTCAGAAAGAAAGAAATCAAGCAAACAAGAATGTCTGCTTGCTGTTTGTGGCCACATGGAATTCCGACAGGATTCTGTAATAATTTGCCAGGAATTTGTCATGGTGAAAGATTGTGTCAGACAGAGCAAATGCCTTCAATCTCTACATATAATTAACAGGCTGCACTCCACCTTTCAGTGTTCAGAGACTCTTTAAATCCCTGATAGACATTTAGACCCCATTTACACCTGGAATTAACATCCGCTTCGGGTGATCTGATCACAAGCAGTCATCTCTAAATACAGGTGTAAATGGGCCCCAAAACATTTTGTGATCAGATCACTTAAACACTCACAAAGGATTGCGCCGTTTCAAATATCTCTACAAATCAAATGCTGTCATACATATTAATCATCTAATTTACTGGACAGACTGTGCCTCAGAATTTGTTGACATTTGAGCCACACTTAAAAACGTATGAATGTCATTGCATTAAGCAACACAACAGGACGTCTTTCATAGGATTAAACCAATATTTGTACAGGGCAAATAAAAAATAAGCCAGAAAAAAACCCCACACACTAATTTAATTTTAAGAGACACACACCATTTATGGAGTAAGAGTCTTGTTGTTGTATATTGTTGTGTGTGTATATATATATTATGTTGTAGCATGTCTGTTGTTGTAATTTGAATGTTATTTTGGGTCATTTTTTAATCATGCTACTTATTTGACTTACTGTAATAAAGAAACATTTACTTCCCATGATCTCTACAAAAACTCAAATCTCACAAGTGGTGTTTTCCTCTTGAAAAAATAAAAATAATAATAATGTAAAAAAAATTATAATAAAAAAATATTATTTAAAAAATAAATAAATAAATAATAATAATAATAATAATAATAATAATAAATTATATATATATATATATATATAGAAAATATTTACAGCTATACATTTTATTGATATAATTAACATTATATATAAATATAATTAATATATAATCATAGCATATTTTTTCTTAAATATATCCATGCTTGTGTGTGCATTTATATATACATTGTAAATATACACAGTACACACACATATATTATGTAAACAAAAACTATATATTATTTTGGATGTGATTAATCACGATTAATCACGATTAATTAAATATACACAGCACACACACATATATTATGTAAACAAAAACTATATATTATTTTGGATGTGATTAACTGCGATTAATCACGATTAATCGTGATTAATCGCTGCACATCACTATCTCCAATATGCTTGTCAGTTTCCAAAATAAATAAATAAATAAATATATAAAAAGAAAAAAGAAAATAAAAAACGAAAAAAATAGATCTACCGTTCAAAATGAAGACATCTGGTTGTCAGACTTAGTGGAACATGGCAACCAATTTCATTAGTCCACCAAATTAAAACAACAACAACAACAACAACAACAAATTACATTGCAAAAACGGTTTAAGTTGTAGAAAAAAGTCTTGTTTTGCTTTCAGATACCTCTTATTCACTCTTTTTAAATGTGACTTAGCTGTCCAAATACATTTTGAAGCTACTGTATATTCATTGTCTAGTTTTCACATATGCGAGCATGTTTTAGAACACACCCAGCATGTGTGTCAACATCCCTCCTCTCGTGTGTAACATCTAAACCCTTTTGTCATCTCCGTACATGTGTGGAAGACAGCACGCAGAGCAGACATCAGCCCCACGTCCGTGCATGTGTTTTGAGCACGCGAAGGTGTGTGAGAGAGTCACAGAGCTCACAAGTCTCAGTTAAAGCACTCTATCATCTGACTGTCAGGAGCAGCAATTATCACAGCCTTCTTTGCCGTCCACATACCGTCTTTTCATTCTGCAGGGACCCTGTTCAAACAGAAGCTTCTAGACTCTGTCAATAAAAAGACCAATATGAACCTTATAACAAACAAGCCTCCTGACGCCTGCCTGTGACCTGAGTTCAAAAGAAGTGAAGACAAGCCTATGCACAGAATGTCTCTGACACTCTTGAGCCGCTGTGATTTTAAAGTGGGTGTGGCAATGCTACCACATCATGTTTGATTTGATTTGTTTAACTTTACGCCCACACGTAAAGGCCTGTAGTCATGAGGAATCTATCCATCTGTCTGTCTGTCTGTCTATCTATCTATCTATCTATCATATGTCTGTCTTGTTCACACACATAGTTCTGTCAGTCTGAACCCACCTTCCTGTGTGGTTCTTTTGACAGCCCTAAGGACCTCTAACAGGGGAGGACACAATAAAAACTCCAGTCAAGGTCATCCTTAGCATTCAACATTCAGCTTTCATCTAAAAAGAAAGAGAGTTACAGAGAAATTTGCAGTGCTAGGAGAGTTACGAACAGTCTAAATGTTGCAGCAATACTAAATTTAGATTATAAGCATATTTGCTACTATATGAATAAAAACAACACCATAAGGGAGACCATACTCTGCATAAACATGTCCATAAAAATGTAATTGTATAATAACATTATTACACTACCATTCAAAAGTTCTGGGTCAGTAATGTTTTTTTATTTTTGTTTTTATTAATTATATTCCGCAAGGATTCATTAAACTGATCAAAAGTGTCTGTAAAGGCCCTTTTTTTCAATTTCAAATAAATGCTGTTCTTCTGAACTTCCAATTAATTAAAGATCCTAAAAAATTCCGTCAGTTTCCACAAAAAAAAATTTAAACAGCACAACTGTTGTGTAATAAGAAATGCTTCACAGGTCAGCAAATTCGATTGATTTCTGAAGGATCATGTGACCGTACAAACTGTTTCACTGTATTTTCAATCAAATAAATACACTTCTTTCAAAAACACAGAAAAATGTAACTAACCTCAAACTTCTGAATGACTAATTAGTCATTAAATCTCTAAAAAAAAAACCTCATTGCACTTTAGATCCATATTGGGCTACACTTTTAAAAATAAAGGTGCTTTAAAAGGTTCTTCACAGCGATGCCATAGTTGAACCATTTTTGGTTCCACAAAGAACAATTCAGTCAATGCTTCATTAAAGAACCATCTCTTTCTTACCTTTTTATGATCTAAAGAACCTTATTTTGCCACAAAGAACCTTTTGTGAACCATTTAAACAAAAAAGGTTCTTCTATGGCATCGTGAAGCACCTTTATTTTTAAAAGTGTAAAAACAACCCAGCACTGGGTGAAATATGGTCAAACTCAGCGACTGGATTGTTTTGACCCAACGGTTGGGTTAAATGTTTTATCCAGTCTTCTGGGTAGCTTTATTTAACTCAACTATTGCTTAAAAATGACCATATTTCTTGCTTAAAATGAACCCAAAATAGGCTGGAATTTAATATTTATTAATATTCTCAATAAATTGACATCACACACTCTAAAAATGCTGGGTTAAAAGCAACCCAGTGCTGGGTAAAATATGGACACAAACAGCGATTGGGTTGTTTTGACTCAGCGGTTAGGTTAAATGTTTAACCCAGCCTTCTGAGTAGTTTTATTTAGCTCAACTAGAGTTAAAAAATGACCGTATTTCTTGAGTAAAATGAACTCAAAATAGGTTGGAATTTAATATTTATTAATATGTTCAATAAATGAGCATTACACACTTTAAAATGCTGTGTCAAAAACAACCCAGCACTGAGTGAAATATGGACAAACCCAGCTATTGGGTTGTTTTGACCCAGCGGTTGGGTTAAATATTTAACTCAGCCTTTTGGGTAGTTTTATTTAGCTCAATTATTGCTTAAAATGACCATATTTCTTGCTTAAAATGAACCCAAAATAGGTTGGAAATTAATAGTTATTAATGTGTTCAATAAATGAACATTACACACTTTAAAAATGCTGGGTTAAAAACAATCCAGCACTGAGTGAAATATGGACAAACCCAGTGATTGGGCTGTTTTGACCCAGTGGTTGGGTTAAATGTTTAACCCAGCCTTCTAGTTAGTTAACTCAACTATTACTTAAAATGACTATATTTCTGGATTAAAATGAACCCAAAATAGGTTGGAAATTAATATTTAATAATATGTTGAATACATTAACATTTATTAAGGTTGAATAAATAACTTTTTTATTGCTTATTAATAAATGTTCAACTTTTGCTGATGCCTCTAGTAATGTGTCTAACGTACAACTTATTTTGGGATCATTTTAGGCCAGCCATATAGCAATTTTAAACAACAGTTAAGGGAAATGAAACTACTCAGAATTTTGGGTTAAACATTTATCCCAACCCCTGGGTCAAAACAATCCAGTCGCTGGGTTTGTCCATATTTCACCCAGGACTGAGTTGTATTTAACCCAGCATTTTTAAAACAGCATATTGCAGTTGTAGTTCTTTTGTAACTCATATAGTAAACACATTGATCATAAGGGTAGATAGAAGAGTAATTTAATTAACTTACAGTTTCAGAGTGTGTTCCCCAACACAGGAAATTAGTGTTTTCATTAATGTATGTCAATCTAAGTCTGTGTTGTGTCTAAATGGTCACTACTGTCTAAGTAATGTGTTAAGTTTGACAAAATCCCAAGCCATAGTGTCACACTGTCACCCTTCACAACGCGCCGCTGTGACAAGGTGTGTTTCACACTTACAGTTTGTGATCTTTCTCTTCTGTTATCAAGGTAGTTGAAAAACAGCTCACACTGACTAACATTCAGCATGGTAACAGCAAATGGACAGAGCGGGACAGAACATTTAAAGCGAATGAATGAGCGACACCCACTGAGGGTGATTTTGAGCCCCACTGAGAGCAAGACACCAAATGGCTCAGATAAGATCAGTAGCTCATGTTCTCTGCAGTCATCACATTAAAACACAAGAAAACCTGTTCTGTACTTCTAGCCAATACGGCTCTTCAATTGGCTCAATGTACTGGCTAATAAATACGCCACAGTTTATGTATTTAATACTCTTGGACAGCATAAAAACAGTGGAGACTGATTATCTATGTTTTCAATCTATTTGATCATATTGTTTCAAAGAGCATTAGAAAAAATGCTTCTATTTGGCTTTTTTATTTTATTTTATGATCATAATTTGCATGAAAATGAACACTTTTAATGTGTTTTTAATTTTTTTTTAATTTTATATAGCATTTTTGGATTACACATTGTATTATCACTATAACAATGCAACTTTTAATTTGAATAATAATAATAATAAATATTATTATTATTATTATTATTATTGTTAGTAGTAGTAGTAGTATTCATTCAGAGCAAAGATGGGAATATATTGATTGCATTGAAAAATAAAATAAAATAATGAAATTGCATAATACTACTTATATTAACAACAATTAATAATGATCAATAATGTAGCTATTTAAAAATATTAATAATTTATTAATGTTGTTTTATTATGATAATTTAGAGCAAAGATTTAGAACAAATTGATTGATTGCATTGTATCGGAGATTGAAAGTAAAAAATACTGTAAATGTAGTTATGGGTGGATATACATATGTGACCCTGGACCACAAAACCAGTCATAAGTGTAATTTTTTTGAAATTGAAATTTATACATCATATGAAAGCGGAATAAATAAGCTTTCCGTTGATGTATGGTTTGTTAGGATAGGACAATATTTGGCCGAGATAAAACTGGAATCTGAGCGAAAAAAAAAAAATGAAATATTGAGAAAACCACCTTTAAACTTGTCCAAATGAAGTTCATAGCAATGCACGTTACTAATCAAAAATTACTTTTTGATACATTTATGGTAGTAAATGTACAAAATATTGTTATGGAACATGATCTTTACTTAATATCCTAATGATTTTTGGCATAAAATAAAAATTGATAAATTTGACCCATCCAATGTATTTTTGGCTATTGCTACAAATATACCCATGCAACATAAGACTGGTTTTGTGGTCACATATAGGACCAAAAATCAGCCGTAGCTAATCATAGGAAGTTCAGAGAGCGTCAGGGCTGCAGGGGACGCGCTAGACCACAGCAGGAAGGTGAACGTGAAGCTCAGTGCCACTTTAAGATAAATACCTGTGACTTCTGAAGAGGCTCCCCAGTGATTATGCTAAACTATTACCTCAGCAGGTGAGAGATCACACACATTTAGAGAGGAGACACAAACCCTGCACCTTCACGACTGCGGTGGAATACACAAACAGCCTGTATTGCTTTCGCACACACACACGGCACTGATCAATAAATCAATAAGATAGAAGTTGGCCACTGCATCCATCAGAAAATGTTGTGAAAGTGGACAAAGGGTGAAAGAAATGATGGAGAAAGAGAGAGGGGGAGGAAACACAAAGATCAGAGAGTGTGTTTAACAAGGGGACCCAGCCTGCGCTGATATTTGCTTAAACTTTGCCAAAAGAAAGCGTACAGAGTTCTGAGGTTTCGGGGTGAGGGTGTGGGCGTGTGTGCGGTTTGGGATGACAGGATAAATGGATTACTGACCATAACAAATAAACCTACGTCATCCCGTTTGGCTTGGCCGGGAAGAGCCACTTTCCAGTACGAAACTCCTGAGACGGTAGGACATGTGAGGTCTGCCAGTGACCTTACAAATGGACGCATGCACAAGCCACGAAAAAACGAAACAACATGCTGGATATTCAATATTCTCTAATAGGATTTAGAGAAGGAGGTAAGTAATAATCTCCCGCTGTTGTTGTGGATGGATGAAAGCGGCCAACAAAAACTCTCCTTGCACAAGTTCTGGACTGAGGGTATACGACGAGAGACGTACCAAACATCATCCTAATGCACTTCCTCCAATGTAAATACATGCAACAAGGGCGTACATACCCAGGATCTTCATTGTCATGTTTGATTCAAGTGATTCATTTGATTTAAACTGACAAAATTTGACCATTCGGTCATAGTTTCGCTTCATTGCAGCTGCTAGTTAAAAGAAAAAAAAAAGGCAAGCCTTTCATAATGTATACAGAATGATGTTAAAGAGAGCGAGAGGGAGAGAGAGATTACGCTTGTGATTTAGTTAAGCAGCGTTAGAACTATGTATTTAAAATGTAAATATCTCACTCCTTCTTTTCTCCAGGTCTGGAGGCCAAACATGACATGTAAGCGCTCTCTCACTCCGGATCTCTGCAAAAATAGATCATGTCACACTCCGGAATGTAAACTCAAACTAGGGAGCAAATTAGTCGGCCACAAATGATTGCTAAAAGTATGAAGTTTTCCACAAAAGCTCCCGGTGGAGTGGTTTGCCGAGGGCATGGAAATCAGACCCGCACATGTTTCGAGTTGAGGAGCGAGGGGGAAGAGGAAGGGGTGTGTTTCAGGAGTGTTAGAGGCTCTTGTCTTCTGTGAGAGGATGGAGGAGAATAAAAGGATGAGTACAACAGAGCTTCTGTTCTTCAGAGCTAGAATATCAATGGCAAAACTTATATCACTAACATCCTGATAAACTTTTAAAAGACAATCAAAACATGAATAAAATTAGCCCATAGATGATAAAAGATAACACAGGAGTGAATCCACTAAACAGCTGCACCATGCCTTATTTACTAACCACAAAGGATGAAAATCCTTTAAAATTTCTATTAATTCTTTTAGCAATGGAGTGCTGCAGGGATGATGTATTTTTGGCCAAAACCAGGAAACAAGTTTTTTTTTTTGGTCCTTTGGTTAAATGTTCTAAATATGGTCTATAGTTAACACATTTTCATTCTAAAAATAATTAGAACTATCATTTTTTGTCTTGAAAAAAAGTGACTTAGTGGGACTACTGCAGCTGTTGCATTAAACATCATCGTGTCAAAAGGTTAAACTCATCAGCTGCATTATGTTTTTAATCACACTCTTGCAAACCATTCTAACTCAAACTTTCAGGGAAACTGTTTTTGAAATAAAGAGTGAAAGTGTCATCTGAAGCTTAATTGTGGTGACACTGAAGTCCTGCGGCTGTAGTGTACGTCATTTATAGCCTATAAAAATAATTTTTAAAAACCCATAATAGCTGTTTTTCTTCAGCTGATTATATTCAGGCTTCAAAATTCATAAAAGTTGTATTCATTTGTGAAGATTATCATGATGCGCAAAAAGTTAAGAATCAGAAAGTCAAAGGAAAAATCCTGCTATGTTTTTGTTGAGGGAAA
>JAHKKF010536484.1:0-31573 GCA_019740295.1 Labeo calbasu | reverse complement strand
GGAAATACTAGCCTACTGACATAATGTTGCATATTTAATTAACACTGTTAAAAGGACAACTAACCAGTAACTAAACAGATTTAAGTCTCAGTTAGTTTGTATATGTTTGATATATGATTCGGAAATCGGACTACACTGGTTGTACTGCAGCATGTCTTTTATTAACTAAAAAGAATCGACTTGTTAGAATCATTCATTCATTCGGGAAACAGACTGAACTGGTTATTTTTGATGTCTTCGATTAACTAAAAAGAATCAACTTAATTTGCAGTAAATGGTGTACACTTATGGCATTTTTTGTTTTAAAATCACATAAAAAGATACAGTAGATACAGTAACAGTGTTGAGAATTGTTAGTGGAACTTAGCATCATAATTTACTAGGACTGGGTAAAAAATATAATTTTCTCGATTTTAATTGATAGTTTTACGAAATGATATTGATTCTTAAATCCCAAGAATCAATTAGTCTAGCCTGTTTTCAGTTAATGAACAGAACATTGTAGCACATCTCCCATCCAATAAATCACAATAAGCTTTGTGATTTGTTGCTTTTGATATGAAACAAAGTCTCAGGTTTCAAATTCTGTCCAGTATTCAAACAATAAATACCGTTTTGGCGCTGTTTAATGTAGAGTGAGAAATCGCTGTAGCGCCTCGGTTTAAGAGAAGCAGCACCGCAAACATGAACTGATCCTCCGATTTAGCCAGTTTAAGCATGAAATAAACATCCTAAGGTATGTTTAAAGAAAGAGTACAACTTATCGAAATCTGTAACCTGTCTCATGTAATGTTTCAACCGTGCAAAGACGTCCATATAACTAACAGCTTGTAAGCAATGTCACATGTCACATGTAGGGGAGTGCAGGGTTAATTGTAACAAACGTGGTTTAAAGGGGTGCTATAATGCTTTTTCACTTTTTGAATTTTAGTCAGTGTGTGGTGTGTATCTTTGGGCATAAAAAAGATCTACAAAGTTACAAATCGCAAAGTCCACTCCAAAGGGAGATATTTTCTCTTATTTTTTTTTTTAAATCCCGTTTTAAGAACTACAACGAACGGCTCCTTTGGACTACAGC
The DNA here is from genome assembly GCA_019740295.1 of Labeo calbasu. NCBI lineage: Eukaryota > Metazoa > Chordata > Actinopteri > Cypriniformes > Cyprinidae > Labeo > Labeo calbasu. Next base: position 30,495 of record JAHKKF010536484.1, on the reverse strand, counting down.
GTTTGTTTTCCATATGCAATGATGATGGTGGGTAGGCTTTTAGCCTTATGCTGGAGCTAGTTTTGGGCAATGAAACTATGTATGTAAATAATTAAATTAGCACGATCTCGCAGGCTGATGATAGGACCCAACACTATTGTAGCATATTATTTACTCACCCTCCATGCACCCTAGGTATGTATATGACTTCCTTCTTTCAGACGAATGCAATCGGTGTTATATTAAAATTTATCCTGGCACCCCCAAGCTTTAGAACGGCATAGACGGTTGTTTCATCAGTCCAAAACAAGTCCAATAATATGCATCCATCCATAATAAAAAGTACCTCACACAGCTCCGGAGGGTCAATAAAGGCCTCCTGTAGTGAACTGATGCATTTTTATAAGAAAAATATGCATATTTAAAAGGTAAAAATCACTTGCGCTAACAGCTGTACACAAACTTGCTTCTTTGACAAGGGGCGTGGCAGTACTGAAACACCGTCTAAGCTGTTTGCCAATCACAATGCAGTGGGACAGCTAACCAATCACAACAAATTTCGTTTTTTGGAAGGCAGGCCTTCATTAAATCCAGAACTAATAGAGCCATTTGTGCCAGGCTGGGAGAAATGTAATATAATAATGTAAATTATGTTAAAAATAATGCGTTTTTCGAACCACCAAGCATGAAAGCATGTTCTAGTACACCCCCAAAACAAAATCAAGACATTGTAAAAGAGCATAATAGGACCCCTTTAAGTATTTCCACACATGCTGGCATAACTAAATTTAAGGTTTTTACTAGTTGGCATAGCAACACTATATAGAGAAAAAAAGTGTGCCAAAATGCAAAAGCCGCTGAATATTTATTTCGACATAGTAAAAGTACATTTCTGGCTTAAGTAAATTTCAGTTTTTAGTATTCATTTAAAATAAGACAAATCTGCTACTATTTTAATCTCCAATGTGTTATTTATCAGTTTAGATAGTTTACTAATGGTTCGCTGGATCTAGCAGATGACACTAACCGGTTTTAAGGTCCAGTCGCGCAGATGGGAAAGTTGTAACACTGCGTTACAGTGTGCCCCGCTATATTAAACTAAGCTATTCTTAGCGACATTTGCTTCTATGGATTTTAATGAGAAACCACAAGTGAATAAACTGACAATTAATGTTTAATATTCAGAAATTATTATTTCAAGAAATGTAAAGCATTTTGGCATTTTGGGCGTGTGGAGGGAGGGGAGTGTTTTTCTGAAAGTCTGAATGTGTTTTTTCATTTGCGCACATTGTTTTAAACTATTACTGTATAGCTGTGTTTCGCAATCAGGGCCAGCATGGTTGCGATATGTTCACTGTCAAACTCCAAAATTAGATTATTTTTAATTTTTGGAAAAAAAAAAAAAAAACGGCATTAATTTATTTGAAAAAGTTCATAATTTTATTATATTGACAACATTTTTTAGTCTGTCTTGCATTTTTTTTTTCATTAGTTCAGATAACATTTTAAGCTGTAATATGGTCATGTTACAACGTGCCCCTTACATGTTACAATGTACCCCACCTATGGGGCATGTTGTCATATTTCACTTTAAATGACGAAAAACATATACACTGTAATTATGAAACAAAGTGACAAATTTGTACTAGACAAGTGTGAAATTAATGTGGATAAAAAAATTATACTCTGAACCCCACGTGGATTTACACAAACTGAGAAATTCAAGTGTTAGGTTGTGCCCCGCAGGGAGAAAAAAAGTCAGCTAGAAAAAATGACTGAAGCATTTTGCTAAATATATGCACCATATAACAAATTTGTTATAATTTGTTATAGTTCTTTAACATTTCATTTATATTTGAATAAATCTGTCAAGTTTTTATGACACGTTGTTTGCCACATGCACTAGACTATGTATTATATTCAAACTTAAATTTTCAAAACACTTTTTATAAAGTTTGCATTTATATGTGCTTTATTTTCGCTGGAGAAAACAGCTGTGGTGTGATGAGGGATCAATGCAGCGAAAACAGTAGATGGAGAACCGATTCCCCCCATAAAATTCTATAAACTGTATTTATTACAAAGAACTGCACAGAGGTAGATATTATAACAATCTATGGTTACACTTTATTTTGATAGTCCACTTTAGACATTCTAATAACTATAAGTAACTTTGCAACTACAAGTCAACTAATTCTCATTACTTTGCAACTTCATGTCTACTAACTCTCAGAGCAGACTGTTAGGTTAGGGTTAGGGTTAGTAGAATAAGTTGACATTTACTTGAGAAGTTTAGAAGAGTGTTAGAAGATATTAAGCAGACAGTCTACTAATACTCCAATGACTAGTTGACATACAGTTGCAAAGTTACTTACTGTTAGTAGAATGTCTAAAGAGGACTATCGAAATAAAGTGTTACCAATCTATCGATAAACACACACCTTGTTCTCTGTTTCTTGCTCTGTGCCACCGCAGTCTGCGGATTGAAGAATGCGCTGAAAGACAGGGTGGAGCCGATCTAGATCTGCCGCCTTTTCATGTGAAATATAGCCCCCCTAAAATGGCCTAGAGACGCTCATGCAAATCAGCTAATTTAAACCTCCAATATTATAACAATGTACTACCAACAGACTCTCATGTATATTATAGCATTAGTTGAGTTTTTTTTTTTTCCTTGAGAAAATTTGATATGCACTGTACCTGATATATATCCAAAATAATAAAAAAGTGTATCAGAATCTAATCGAATTCCAAGCTTGTAAATCAAATTGAATCTTGACATTTGTGTGAAAACCCAGCCCAATTTACAGTATTTTTTGAACCGTGGAACCGGTTCTCTGTACTCTCCTGTATCCTCCACTACCCAGCAATCAGAGGCAGCCTGTAAAATGGCAAAATGCGTCATGCAAATTGGGTTCACCACTAATTGTTTGGGAAGGTTTGTACCGTTAACCTGATGCTGTGCTAAATGTTCTCTGATTCAATGCAGACAGCGCACACAAATAAACCAGTCTATCAGCGGACGCAGTTAAATTAGCGAATGCCATCCACAATGTGCTGTCAGAAGCGCAATCACGGTTTAGTTTATCCTTGTTCATCTAAGAGCCAGCCCCAAGAAAACCACTGATTGAGCAAACATAAACCTCCACCATGTAAGGTACCATATGTGTGAATTTGACACTTCCCAATGCAATTGACATCCAGTATAGTGCCACACTGGATGCAGAATGGTTCCTGTCAGGTTATAGTAACACTGCCTTTAAGGTCAATTATGGGAAATGTTTAGGAAGTCCTCTGAATGCTAACATATGCAGCGTAATGGCTACAGTATGAGGGCCTCACAGACTTCCACTGTACACATGATATACTCAAGCGATCACTGTTTAGAGCAACCCATTTCCTCTCAAACACACATCTATCTGGCTCACAAGGTGTATTTGTGCTTACAGAACAGAGCGGTTCTTCTGTTGTGTGGTGATATGTTCCTGTGTCATTGTTTCCAAATGTTAATTCTGAGCAGAACACCACATACCACGCCATGTAGGAGTGCTAGAAATTTGTTCGGTTATGGGCAGATTCAGAGTGGCATGTTCCCGGAGCGCTCTTCTCCAGAGACGCAGTGAAACGGCCTGGTCCAACTTTGATGAAAACCCCGCAAGCCAAGAACAAGGTCAGATTTTAGAGCAATTACTACACTAACACAGACTTTGCATGGAAATGTGTGTTGCATTACCAGATGACCCTAAATGTAATGAAATTCATGACCATTAGAATTTGAATTTGGTCTCATTTCCACATACCATATGAGATTACCACTTAAATTGGGAAATTACAGTAAATACAAGCAGAATAATTATATTAATAAACTTATTTAACCTCATGTTCTTTGAAAATAGACTGTAATTTTTTATGTGAATATCAGAAACACAGAAACCCCAGTGCTGTAAATTTAAAAATAACATTTTGGTCTTTAATCAAAACTGAGCATATCACAAAGTGAGAAATGACTACCCAGGTGAAAAAAAAGTGCACTTCCATATTGTACTTAAAGTGCTCTATTTTAACGCACTAATTTTGTACTTGATATACTAAAAAAAATATTCTTCAGTATTTCTTAAGATAAACTAAAGATCATCTAAGTGTACTCAACTCTGCTATTTTGGGACACCATGAACTAAAATGTGCTTTTAACATAGTACCTCTATTTACTTGTAGTACACTTGAGTGTACGAGTGTATGAAAGATGGGTTCTATAATTGTACTATACTCTTAAAAAAAAGGTTCCAAAAGGGTGTTTTTGCAGTGATGCCATAGAAGAACCATTTTTGGTTCCCAAAGAACCTTTCAGTGAAGAGTTCTTAAAAGAACCTTTTTGAAGAACATTTTAAAAATCGAAAGAGCCTTTTCTGCATTTGAAAGGTTCCATGGATGTTCAAGGTTCTTCATGGAACCATTGATGCCAATAAAGAACCTTTATTTTTAAGAGTGTACCAGTGATATGAAATACAGAGATAGTATGTTAAAAGCACATTTTAGTTCATATTCATGGTGTCCCAAAATAGCACAGATGAGTGCACTTAGATGATCTTAAGTTTATCTTAAGAAGTACTAAACAATCATTTTTTAGCATATTAAGTATAAAATAAAATATAAATAAATAAATAAATAAATCAGTCAAATTCAAATTCATCCATGTTTGTTCTAGTTTTCCTTGCTCCTGTGTTTGACCCAGTTTCTTTTGAGCCTTAAATCTCCAGTGTCTCCACTGGTTCCACCCAGTACCAAGTCTGTGTCATCGTTGACGCTTCCACCCAGCCTTATTCTCCCACCTCCTCATCCAAACTCAGCCAGTTCTTCAGCCCTGTCTCTGCTGTTTCCCTTCAGTTCCTCCTCTGTCACCACTCTCCTGTGTGTAGTCGCTACAGACTTTCCGCTCTCCAGCTGGAATGAGGATCCCCTGGTTCCACCTCAGGCCTCTGAGCCCTGGACTCCACCTAGCTCTTCTGACCCTTCCACTCTGCCTTGGCTTAACTGGGTTCCGTAAGTACTCACAGTCCACCAGGCTCCAAGGTCTTCAACTCCTCCACTCTTCTTGGTCTTCTCCTTCATTCCGGCTCCACTTTGGTCCTCAATTGCACAGCTACAGCCAGGCCTGCTGAGGCCCTGTCTCCACTTTGATTTCACCTTGGCCCTCTAGGCCAGTGGTTTTCAAACCGGTCCTGGAAGCACCCCTGCCCTGCACATTTTTTATGTCTCCCTTATCAGGCACACCCAATTCATGTTGTGCAGTCTCTACTAACAAGCTAATGAGTTGAATCAGGTGTGTTAGATGAGGGAGACATACAAAATGTGCAAGGCAGGGGTGCTTCCAGGACCGGTTTGAAAACCACTGCTCTACGCCTTCGGTGTCACACCAGGTCTTCTCGACTTCACTTAGGTCCCCACGTCCTTTGGCTCCATCTCAGTCTGTCGTCTCTGCCTGGTAGAGCTCCATCATGGCTCCCCCCTCGACTCTGCCGTGGAATGAAGTTCCACCCTGGCTTCTTCCGCTTCACCTCCACCTTGGCTCCTCCTTCTATCATCCCTCAGTTCCCTCAGTCAGCCTCCCCTTGGTCATGCCTCTCTCTCCAGCTCCACGTAAACTTCCTAAGTCCCCACCCTCCCTCCACTCTTGGACGCACCCTTTGAAAGTGGGGTAATGTCACAAGCATTTTCGTCTCTGTTTTAGTTTTGTTCTAGTTTTCCTTGTTCCTGTGTTCGACCCAGTTACTTTTGTTTCCATTTCTGCACCACTGGTTAGTGTCTANACCAGGTCTTCTCGACTTCACTTAGGTCCCCACGTCCTTTGGCTCCATCTCAGTCTGTCGTCTCTGCCTGGTAGAGCTCCACCATGGCTCCCCCCTCGACTCTGCCGTGGAATGAAGTTCCACCCTGGCTTCTTCCGCTTCACCTCCACCTTGGCTCCTCCTTCTATCATCCCTCAGTTCCCTCAGTCAGCCTCCCCTTGGTCATGCCTCTCTCTCCAGCTCCACGTTAACTTCCTAAGTCCCCACCCTCCCTCCACTCTTGGACGCACCCTTTGAAAGTGGGGTAACGTCACATGCATTTTCGTCTCTGTTTTAGTTTTGTTCTAGTTTTCCTTGTTCCTGTGTTCGACCCAGTTACTTTTGTTTCCATTTCTGCACCACTGGTTAGTGTCTATGGTTTCAGATGTTTCTGGTCATCCTGATTAGTTCTGTTTAAAGGGGACATCGGATACAAAATTACCTTTACATGGTGTTTGTATATGAATGTGTCTTAGCAGTGTGTGGACACAACCACTTTCTTCTTTTTTTTTTTAATCCTTAAAAACCTAAACAGTATCAATTACCGAGACGTTTTGATTTTTGAGTAGTATGACATCATATTGTTCAAGCCCCACCCATGGCTGCTAATAGACTGTCCCATATTAACATATTTGCGCCCTTCGCCAGTTATATGCTGTCCGCCAATTTCCCAGCTGTAGCGACAACAATGCCTTGTAAGCAATGCTGGTGTTTTGTAGCTGGATGTAAAACTGAACTTAAGAGTCTTCATTTTCTCCCGACATCAAAGCCAGTGGGGACGCAGTGGATTAGTTCTGTTTTTGATGATAATGTGCCACTGAATACACAAAAAAAGTACCTCATTATAATTTAAAGAGACTTGCTCCAAACTCTACGTGAACAGAATTGTTTTTGACAAGGTAAAAGGGATGTTGTTTTACACGACCACTGAGGAATTTTACAGACATTTCATGAAGACCCTTAAGAATCATACCAACTTGTGGAAAATGGGATTCCGATTTCCCCCTTAAGCCCTGTGTTTGGTTCAGTTCAGTTGTCTGTAATTGTTGCTTCTACTTGGTTGTTCTGTCCCATGTTACATGCATGATTTTGTTTAATACATTTTAATAGTGCTGTGAATAGATCCTGCTTCAACTACTACTTTTGCGACCAGCTGTGTTCTAGCTGGGGTCTATAAGCACCCATACATATATAATACAATAGTGGATTATGTTTGAAACATACTATCATGTTATAATTCATTCTTATAAGATGGAAAAGCATGAATATGATACCTAAATGCTAATAAAACAGCCTTGAACAGAGAGAACATAAACATATCATAAGTACACGAATTTCAGACACATCTACACATAGAAACGTATTGTTCATTTCAACACAGGTATTTAAGGTATAGTGTGGATATCACATCGGAAATATCTAAAAATCTAATTATAAAATTGCTTCCTGGAAAAAATGTCACTTACACTAAAACCTGGAAGAACCACTGCTGGGAAAATACAGTTTTCTCTCAGCGTTAATATCAGAACCTGCGTCTGGTAATTGAGGAAGGAACGTCAGGCGTCCATTAACCCTGTCAGGTGTGATTAATGTGGATGCCTCGCCCCACGGTTCACCCCTGGTGTGACGGACAGGCCTGATGTGATTGGTCACAGCTCTGGTAGCGAGTGATGGTGATTCGCTGACATTGTGGTGAGGTGTGTGGTTTGGATGGCGATTTGATTACATGTGTAACACAGAGGGGAAAACCACTCAACAACGAAATGAGAACCGCACTGCTACTCTCTGAGAAAGGCAGACAGGAACATGGGAGTTAGAAAAGCCACAGCAGGAGATGCCGGGCTGTTCAGCGAGGCGGTAGACAAGTGAGAGTGGATAGATCTGTGAATGACATGAACCAAGTTCTCCTACCAGTCATCCAAAGTGGCCTGGGTTGAACACACCATGGATGAACCTAGGTTTAAAAAAAAAAAAATGATGGCGTAAACACATCTGCATTCAATTGGAAGCTCTTTATCTTTGAGATCCTGACAGATACTCTGCTATTAAAATCATCTTTCATTCTGTATTACATACTGCTGGACAATATGGTGATATGCATTAGCAAACTAACCAACCTCACCATTATTTCTTTGGTGAGCGTGAATGTTTTGATGGAATTTTCTGAGAACCACTGATCAGAAACCTGTTATTTTCTATTACAGCGATTCCGTTAAAGGAGAAGGTTTTCCTCAGGGACAGTTTAAATCTTTCTTTCTCTTAAGGGCGGATCATTCTACTCTAACTCATTTATGAGAATCTTACTGACTTCCTCTTCCTGTTTCACAAATCACGGAAATATGGGGTCAGATATGAGTCATGCATATTCACTGAGCTGAAAAAGATATTTTAGCATCATCACACAACAGATCAGATGTTATGTACAATGGGACAATTCATCAGCATCTGCATATAAATTGGGTCTTTTAATGTCCAGCTAATTTTTTACAACTCAATTTGAAAGCCTAAAAACAAAACTTTCTACAAACATCTGTCTCTCTAGACTTTTGAACATTTTAAGGTGCTATATGCAATTTTGCAAATAGTAAATGCACAATATTTTGACAAACTAAAGTTAATAGGTGGTAAAGATACATACAAGCAGTATTAATTAAGATATTAGCCTAATATTTCACCTGCCTGGCTGTAAATGATAAGAACAAATATGAATGTTGTCAAGATTCTTGCCCTTGAAATCCTGTTTCAGTTTGGCCAACCACAAATGTCTTTTGTTCCTCAGACAGTTTTTTGCACTCATCCTTGATTTGTTATAACGTTTGGCAGTCTATAGTACTCCAAATGTTTCTCCTGGTCCAAACCGATGAGTACAGCCCAAAACATGACAATAACTGACTGTTTTCAGCAGCAATAATCAGCAAAATATGCAAGTTTTGTTTGGTTCAGTGGCACTGATTATGTTCCTGGTCGCCAATATGGCCGATTGATGACGCGTCATGTATTATTATGCATCATATTATCGTACGTGTACTATACATATTCAAATATCGGCAATACTGTATATTGCGACACCCCTAATGAACACGATAACAATATTTCACTATTTAAATATCACTATTATCATCAATACGGGTATATCACGACACCCCAATTTAAACTGCTAGCTATCAGTAATGTTGCCTATTGTGTGTTGAATAATTTGACTAAATCAGTGGAACAAATATTTTTGTCAAAAACAACATAAACACATATATAGGCCTATATTTAAAATATATATATATATGAAATGCTAAACATACCTTTTTCAAAGCTTAATATTTATAAAACTATTTCAGTTCTAGGAACTGGCAGTGAATCTTCTCTGCTGTAAAGAATCATCGAATCCCTGTCTCTGTCAACAGTAGTCCAAGAAACGTTTTTTGTAGACGTTTTGTTTGCTTTCTCAAAATCCCTTTGAGAAGTCAAAAGTCTTTCAGCTGGTGTTAGTGGATGGACAGTTTGACCTGACAGTAAAGAGACAGCAGATAAGACGACGTCTAACACTCCGAACCGGGACGCCGAAGACAGATATGAGCTTGACTCTGTCCTTTGCTCGGCCTGAGACACTCACTACTCTGTTTAGCTTGATTGTTCGCCATGGCAACTTAAGACGAGAAAATATTTGATAGCTGAAATCCAGGCCAGACAGAGCCATAATTAATTGCTTATAAAAACATTCACCTGCCAAGTGCTGTAGAACATGAACCTTTAGTATATCCAGCATCATACGCCAGGAATTTAACATAAAATATAGAGACTAACTTACTTGCTCTTGATAGCGCACTAACAAGCTACCCGGCCTAGAGTTGTGAGAACTCTCCATTTGGACCAAAAGTTCCCGGATTCCTTTATGTTCACATTGTGTTCATGAAGGACCAAACCTAACATTGTTCTATCGTGATCCCATTTTAACACATAATTTAATATCAGTGAAGGATAAAATGAAACTTGCATCATAGATTCTCTCTCACACACACACCATGGCAGCTGCATTACATTTCAAATTTATGAACAGATAAAAGTAGGGTAACTAAGAGCAGCGGTGCAGCAGGTGACCTGGCCTGTGTTCGTTTGTCTGTGTGTGTTCATAAAAGTGGTGATGATGCAGAGACCCAGGCCTGTGTTGGTTAATAAAAGCAGTGGGATGTAGAGAACAAGCACTTCAGTGGCCTTAAGGGAACTTTAGGCAATGAGATGATGTCACCAGCCATTAGTTCGTGGGTGTAGGTCATGTTCTGTGCTTTCATTACTTTTTAACAGATTAATTTGCACATATCAGACTATATTCTAAACATTCACACGCTCATTTTACCACAAATGCTAGAGGCAGTATTTGAGTGTAAGGGATTGGACTGAAGCAGCTCATCATAATTCAAGAAAACAGAGCAGGGGTTTTCAAACTTTACAAACTATGTAAATATATGACTACTTTTTCAGCAGGAAAAATTATTTACAAAGTTATTAAACTCCAAGATTAAGTTAAGAAAACTTTTGATGTTAATGTTTGATGTTTTGATGTCAACAGAAGTGCTGAGTTAGCAATAAACATATATAAACACACACACACACATACACATAAACACATACACCGGTGTCCATTTTTTTGTGGGGACATTCCATAGGAGTAATGTTTTTTCTACTGTACAAACTGTATTTTCTATCCCTTTACCCTAACCCTAACCCGAACACAAAACTTTGCTATTTTATATTTTCAAAACACTTAAATCTCTATGATTTATAGGCTGTTTTCCTCGTGGGGACCAAAAAATGTCCCTCTAAGGTCTAAATTTACTGCTGTTACTATACTTGTCAGGACATTTGGTCCTCATAATGTAAGGAATACCAGGTGTACACACACACACACACACACACGTTTGTTTTTGTGAATTGTGGGGACTTTCCATAGACTTCTATAGTTTTTATACTGATCAAACAATACTGTTTATCCCCTCACCCAACCCTAACCCTAAACCTACCCCTTACAGAAAACCTGTTTGCATTGTTACATTTTCAGATAAACATCATTTACTATTTTTATCATTTTTTTTACATTGTTGTTATTTTTTACAACGTCAAAAGTTTTAAGTTTTACTATCCTTGTGGGGACATTTGGTCCCCACAATGTAGCAAGAACAAGTACACACAGACACACACACACACACAATTAGTTTAAGACAACACTTTTTTAAACTTAATTTCATATCGTCATCACACAAAGCAAATAGCTTATAAATATTATCTGTAAAAACGTAATATTATTCTAAGAAATCTTTAATAGTCTGTGCAGTCTGTAAAATGAAAACATACAGTAAGATTTTTTGGTAAATGTAAAAATGGAAATCACCTCTTTATGGTATAAAAATAATATTTAACACAATCTTTAACAAATAACTATGTAAAAAACAATAATAATAACATAATTGCGCTAACATAATCAACATCTTAAGTTCGCATACTAACTTTGACTTTTCTAAAATACATTTTGTAAAAAAAAAAAATTCTCTCAAATTTTCTACGACCCCCTAGAACCCCCTTGAAGCCCACTGGGGGTCTCTGGGCCCCCGTCTCAAAACCCCTGAATCTAGAACCATTGTGCCCAGTGAAATCCAACCTGTCAGTTGTTATCAGAGCCAGAGCAGCTGTGTAAGGAAGAAATAGCATAAGACAGAGAAAAGGAAAGAGAGCGACAGACTAGGCTGAACGCAGGAATGTATATGGCATTAAATAATAATAAAAATAATAAATTCTATATGCAGCCTCTCAAAGCAGTGATAATGAAGCACAATGAATCAGATTAAAGATTCAGATACATGCGCCTGTCCTGCTGTTTACATTTTTACGTTCATAAAGAGCAAATAACCCATGGTGTCTTTAGGAAATTTACGGCTTTAATAACAGATGATGAAGTGCGTGAAAAAAAGGGAGTAACAAAAGGAGAGGTATGTTACTCTTTCTTTTTTGCAACATCTTCAACGCACAGTTGCCAAATCACAGACAATGCGGAATTGTGCGTGTTGTGTTTGGAAAACACCTCTCATTCTTTCAAAGCGCTTGGAATTGCGTTCAGCTGCCAGCGAATGGACAATATTGCTTTTGTCTCCCAGTTCTTTCTCTTCCCTCTGCTCAGATCTAGAGTCTGATAACAGATGAAAAGATAGAGCACTGCATCGTTTGGACCGAGACTCGATCCCGCGTCTATCAGGTAAACGTCTAAGCTGCTTTATAGGCAAATGCTGGGTGGCGTCACGAAACATCCACATGCTGTTTGAACTGTGCAGCTGCTTGTCAGGTTTAATTAGAGAAAAGACAGGAGAAGTACGTGGAAGACAAATAACCAACATTTCTTCAGTATGTGATACAGTATTTAATTTGCTTTCTTCCTGTTGAAAAAGTAGTCTCATATATATATATACATAAAATACACATAAAATATCAAGTAAAAACTGACAGTAATTAAAACTCCTTAAATTAAAAGTGATAGACGTTACTGTCATAAAATGTTTTAGTGCAGGGTGGATCCTGTTTTCCTGTTGTCTATATGTATGTCAGTTGTCAAAAATGACAGCTTGCTATTAGAAAAATGTGTTTACTGTAAGTTCATTACTACACATTAGAGTTTACCATTCACACGCTCTGGTTTTTAGCGTTTGTGTCATATTAGAGACTGATTATATGCTACACCGTTGCTTAAAAAAAAAAAAATTATATTTCCCACAAGAACATACCAGACAGATCTTTTGACACGTTACCGAAAGACATTCAACGTGTTCGGTCGTGCATGTCTCCTGAATGAAAACACAAAAGAAAGGTGTTTCAAGTCTCGCACGGTTGATGGGCTGGATTGGTGTGTTTGTTATTGTAAGAGATGACTGCTGGCTTTTAAAGCCGTCAGAAGGACCCCTGTCAGGAGACCCTCTTTGTCTTTCTCACACACACATACTGTAGATCCCATGACTCATCTAGATGCCAAGCAAAAGCTCAAATTAAGCCAAACAAGTAAGTACAATTTTCAACCTCCTGGAAACATGAAAAGTTGCAGTGGAAACGAAAAGCTCAATTTTGGCCAAATGCAGCACCTGTAATTGATAAAAAAATAATTTAAATTTGCTAAGAATTCAGTTTATTCCCCCTGTCTTTCTCCTGGGATATTTCAAAGTCAATACTGAATTCAGTTAATATTTTGTTCCAACACACATGATTGACAGAGCTTATAACAACTCCAAACCAGAAGTTCCCTGACATTTTTTCACTGACTGTAATATCTCACATATATTTAAACAATGTTAAAGCTCTGACAGCATAAGTGTGCAGTCCTGGGGCAATATCACCTAAGCCAACAGGAAGATAACACAACAGCCCATTGTTGCGAGCAGAACAGAAGTTGTATTGTGGTTAAGCTGTTTCAGTTCAAAAGAATTCAATGTCGAAAGAGTTGAGTCCAATTAAGAAACACCAGCAGCTTTCACTGGGTGTTATTCCAGGGCTCAGCCATGTTTCTGTTGGCCTGCCTGCCCAAGGTATGATGGGGAAAAATGTTCCTGCTGTGAATGTGAGATATTTGAACAAACAAGTGTGCACAGGTTAGAGCAGTAGGGCAACTCTTAAGAAGTGAGGTCCACTGGGAGAATTGGATGACAGGGTTGATCTGAATTCACACAGAAGTTCTGCCAGGGATGGGTTCGCACCGTCAAACCAGGCTTTGATGACCTTTCGCTGATCCTAGATATCCTGCTGTCGGAGAAGCGAGGAGCGATCAAAGCCCAAGGCAGAGATAATGAGGAAAAACAGAGAGTTTGTTATTAAGAATATTAAGCGCCTCGAATCGGCCTGGCATGAGAGATCTGTTGGCTGTCGGAGAGGCCGTGAGCATTAGCTCATCACTTAGTAAACAGAATTAATATGATCTTAAGTGGATAGTTCACCCAAAAACACTGTTAACATTTACTCGCCCTTAAGTCATTCTAAACTTGTCTGGTTTACTTTCTGGATCATAAAAGGTGATATTATTCTTTCTTTAAAAAAAATATTCCGGCCACTTCTTTTAACGCAATGAAAGTGAATGAGACTGAAAAAAAAACATACAGTAAAAAGACCCACACAAGTTTTTTTTTTTTTTTTTTTTGTATAATAAACAGACTAAATTGAAATTGCTATTCACTGTAGCTCTTTTTTCTACATTCATAAGGGAGGTGATTTATGAATGAGCTATTTTTAGTTTCAGACCTTTTCAGTGAATCATTCACAACTACTAGTCTCAGTGGTTAAAGCAACTGTGTGTAACTTTTGCTTTATGGCAGCAACAAATGCACATGCATAGATATCCACTGTAATAACGACAGTGACAAATTAACAACAGTGAATTCCACTCAATTAACTGTAGGGGGCTCCAAAGTTGCGAAAACACACAAAAGTACGGTTGCTTTAAAAGAATAGTATTCACATCACAGACATCAATGGCTTACCATTGGATCCTCTGTAGTGAATGGGTGATGGGTGATAAAGGATTAGTTCACTTCTAGAATAAAAATTTCCTGATCATTGACTCACCCAATGTCATCCAAGATGTTCATGTCTTTTTTTCTTCAATTGAAAAGAAATTAAGGTTTCTGAGGAAAACATTCCAGGATTTTTCTCCGTATAGTGGACTATGGGAGCCAACGGGCTGAAGGTCCAAATTGTGTTTTCAGTAAAGCTTCAAAGGACTCTACAAGATCCCAGCTGAGGAATAAGAGTCTTATCTAGCGAAATGATCAGTCATTTTCTTAAAAAGGAAAAAATTTATATACTTTTAAACCACAAATGCTCGTCTTGCACTAGCTTGACTTTACGCATTAGGGAAGAGTGGGGTCAATTGAGTCAGTGGATAAGTTGACCAACCCCCTGTATCTTGGCAGCTGTACACTTTTACTGTCATGTGATCATGCATTTTGGAATCATACATAATTTCTGCCAGACTGTGAAACGGAGAGACACATAGTAGGAGTGGAAGGCACCCATTTACTTTTTAGTTTTGGCTTGTCAAAGTAAAATTTTATCTAAATTTACCTAAATATTAGGCTCAATTGGTAAGCTAGTTATTTTTTTCCAAAATGCCAGCTGTGGCAAAGCTAGCCAACTGCTGTGGCGTAAGTTCAACCAGCACTTTAACCTACCCCACCAAAAGGCACTGAAGTTAAGTTAAATCTCTGAAGTATAAAGTGGTATTTTAATGTGATATTATGCAACTGGTTTAGTTTATCATCTATACATATTATTTGTAGTTTATTTGATAGGGACAGTGTATAAGTGCAGCAAACCCTTCTCTGAGAACCAGAAGATCCTATTTTACCACATTATAATCATATACAGGAAGAGTTCAGATGCAAAAGCCTCTAAATCAATCTGACGTATTTCTTTAAATTTTAGCATTTCTTTCTGGCTACTTTGTATCGGTTTCTATGTAAGTACTGGTACTTCTGATTGGGCTGAGGCTGGAATTTAGCGAGTTTGAAGTAAAAGTATTTGATGGACTTATACTATGTGTCAGGAGCATTCACTCAATATCATTATCTCATTTTTGACCGAGATGGCTTTTAGCTGGTTTTGCATCTGAACTCTTCATATCTTTCCACCTATAGTTTCTAATAGCCTGTTCGACACTGCAGAAAAGCTACCATGCCAAGAGTCTTTTGACTAAAATGTTTATTAGTTTCAGTGACATTTATTCCTTTATTCTAGAGGTAAATCATCTTTAAAATTTCACATGGGTTTGAATCAGATTCAGTCAGAAGCCATATCCTTAGAAAACCTTTTGTCAAAGATACATTCAAATAATTTTAAATGATAGGAAACATCCTGAAATGACTTTAGATACTGCCTTATTTTCCCTTATCTTGAGGACTACATAAGTAAAAAAAAAAATTGGCTCATCTTACCCCACTCTCCCCACTTAGTCAAGTTGGAAAGGTCATGAGTGATGTAGGCAGAAGTACCAACCCAGTGTTTATAAAGCGAAGGTGTAAAGAAAGTAAAATGCTCTTTACAAAAAAAAGGTAAAACAACAATGTCAGACAATTTTGAAGTTGGAGGAGAAAATGAGATGGAGTTTTTCGCCTTACTCTACCTTTTTAAACTGGAGTACACAGAAAAAAAAAAAAACCTTGTGTGACCTTTCCAATATAATTACATAATATGTGAAGCTGTATACATGCATGTCAGAGCTAGTGCAAGTCCTCTAGTGCAAGACCTTATTCCTCAGCTGGGATCATGTAGAGCACTTTGAAGCTGCATTGGACCTTCAGCTAGTTGGGCACCATTGAAGTCCACTATATGGAGAAAAATCCTGGAATGTTTTCCTGAAAAACCTTAAATCCATAGTCATTTGGGTGAACTGTTTCTTTAAAAATATTGAATCATCACATAATTACCTGAATACTGATAATATAACTTGAGAAGACTTTTATTCTCATGTTTATGATACTTTTTCATTCTATTTGAAGCTTGACGGCAATCCTCATTCACTTTCAGCTTTCTTTACAGCGACATGAGGTGAGCAAATAATATCAGAATTCTCATTTTTGAGTAAACCACTTCTTTAAGGGTTTATGGAATTTGAAGTAGTAAAATGTTACTGACCCTAATCTGGATTGGAAACACAGAAGGTTTCCACAGACTCAAACTTTACTGCTCATAAACAGAGTCCAGGTCCTCCTAGACCTCAGCAGTTTAGAGATGAACTCATCTCGGTCTCACAGGGGGAGCAGAGCGCACTGTGCAGGACTTTATTGCTCTGGATAATATTGACTCAACTTTGAGCTCCTCAGCATCAGCCTGTAATGGTGTTTATCCAGGAGAAAGCTGAGGGGAATCCACACTCTCTGAAACACAGATTAAAGGCCAGAGTGGAGCATCAGTCCGCTCTGGTGTCTTATGGAAACATTACATGCATTCAAACATAAGCAGTTTCACCCCAAAATCAACTCAAAAACAGCAGGCAAAAAGTCTCATTACGATTCTCTCCATTCCAGTCATTCCAGATGCAACCAATGAAGTCATCAACATTTTCACGCAGAATTAGTAAGAAACACAGGTGGTGCGGGAAGTATTTTTCTATAGATACACTCACGGCAAAGGGGCCTGGCAACTATTGAGAGAAACACATCATGGTTTCCATAAATATTCATTTATATGGGAAAGTTCAAATATTTGTTCTTTATATTGTGTTTGTGATCTTGTTAAGCGTTTGTTTCGTTTTCTACCTACTTCATATGACCAACGACTGAACGATTTTACCTGGCTAAGGCACCTCTGCTATTCCAACTACTCCCTTCACTGTCAAACTCATCAAATAGTAAATATGTACTGCTCTGTTTTTCTCTGATCAGACTTCAGCTGGCTGAAGCATGCATACACGGTATTGGACATCGTCTGTGAACATAAGACAGCCCCAGGTTAACTGACTGTATACATAGCCAACCGAGTTAATTTATTTCACCTGATCTTGTGAAGGGTTACATCCCTGACCTCACGATTGTGTGATCATGCTCAGCACACGCTCAGAGCTGCATTCCTGTAGTGCTGAAAAGGCCATGCAATCCACACATCTCATTCCACAGGCCACTATGTAAACAGGAAGAGATACAGGATCTGTGTCTCAGTGTAGTTGATCTGAAGAGTCGGCACAGGTCCAAGCACAGGAGAGACAGAGAGGGAACAAATGAGGTAAAAAGGACAGAACAGATACTTCAGTGGAAATTTGTGCACATGCTTGCGTGTTGTGTGTGGACATTCTGCTTTTTACGTGGTTTTACGGGAGAACACTTATGGTACATCCGGCCGGTTAGTGTCAGGGGCTTGAATGTTGTGACAGGGGAGTTAAACTAGGAGCCATTGTTGCGTCACACACTTCTTAGCATTATATATGGACGTGCCTGTCCAGGACAGTACACATTTAAAGATGTACTGTGTGTCCTGTGTCAGTCTTTCTTGTGTCATGTCTTAAAGGGAAAGTTCACCCAAAAATGAAAATTCTGCTATCGTTTCCTTACCCGAATGTCATTCCAAACCTGTAAGACTTACTTTCTTCTTCAAGGATATACTTATTAAATAATTAACATAACGTTGTTCTGAACAAATTAGATAGTTTTGTGAATTGGATCAACTGATAATGAAATCATTCACGATTCATTCATGAACCTCACAACTCTGTCATGAACATGATAAGAGGAGCTAGAGTAGATTTCCAATTAACAGCACATTAAGTTTTTGTCCGTTTAACACACAAATTATATGGATCACTTTTATGATATGTTTTTTTTTATTATTATTATAAAAAATGGCCCTCTAACACTAGCGTCGTCTATTTTTTATCTATTCTTTCCCCTTTTTTTTCATTTTTTTTTAAATGGATCCTTTATCACCACCACCATTTTGTATTCTTTTTCTACTCTATGTACATGTTTTCTTTTTATTTATTATAAACAATGGCTCTCTAACACTAGTATTTTTTATTTTTCTATTCTTTCGACTCTTCTTGTTTTTGTTTTTTTTGTTATAAAAAATGATCCTCTAACACTAGCATTTTTTATTCTTTTTCTATTCTTCCGACTCTTCTATTTCTTAAAAAAAAAACCTAATACTTGACTCTCTATCACTAACGTTCTCTATTCAACAGTGTTAAATTGAGAACACCAAACAGTGTTCAATAAAACTTAATATTAATTAGGGCTGTCAGTTTAACGCCTTAACCTAATTAGTTATGAAAATAACGCGATTAAAATATTTTAACGCAGTTAATGTGCTGGCCCCGCCCCCTGACTTGTATATCATCTTATACAGTTATATACAGTTGATGCAGGGCAATAACTCCATAAATGCAGTTATGCCCTAAAATGAAAGATATTGCTGCAAAAAAATGCCCCTGTATGTGTTTGTCTCATATTTATATATATCACTTATCACACAGGCAGCAAGAGCAAAATGACTTGAGTGCTGATTTTGTCCCGATCTATCATGAGCTTAAATGTGATTTCAGTAAACAGTTCAGTAAATAAGAAGTTGATATTGTGTTATATTTTAAACACTATATTATGTGTTTGCTCAATTTTGAAGAGAACATATTATCTTCGAAGCCATAGCAGAATTGTTGCATCTCCGACCAACACATCAGTGTTTAATTTCTGAATAAACCCGCATTTTGAATGAATCGTGTGAATCAATGATTCAAAGGCCCATTTATAACAAGAGCCATTTACTTCATTCCTGAATGAATCAGCCATTTGAACGAATCGAACGAATAAATAAATGACTCAAAGACATATACCATCACCTGCTGGCAGATTTAGTTTCTTATTTAGAGTATCATTTCATTAATAATATTAATATTAATAAAAATAATAATAAAGACATTAAAGGATTAGTTCACCCAAAAACAATTAAATTTTGTCATCATTTACTCACCCTCATGTCGTTTCTTTTGTGGAACATAAAAGAAAGTATTCTGAAGACTGTTGGTAACAAAGCTGTTTTGGTTATTATGACTTTTATTATATGAACAAAAAAATGTCTCAAAATGTCTTCTTTTATGTTCTGTAGTTTACACTGCAGCCTAAATGTTTATGTGTAATAAATTTTATGTTGAATCAAATAAAACATTTCTTTCTAAAGCTACAATTTGTAATGTCTACTTGATACTTTCTCACTTAACACAAAAATAGCTTTAAATATTTTTGGGGGTGTATTTTTTTAGTCAAATTTATTTTGCGATTAATTACATTAATTAATTGACACATCATCACCATTATTACCAAAATTCCATTAGAACCTTATTCCATAATCAATATTATTATTGTGTTATTTATTTATTTATTGCATTGCATATCAATTGTGATCAACAATGAGATTTGCAGTTTAAAGGGAATCAAAGGAACTGAAAATGGGAATAATTCCCCCTAAAACAGTAAAAAGGGAGCTCATTTCACACACAAATATTTTACCAAATCACAGTGAATCACAGCACAAACCAGTATAACAGAAAATTCTGAAACGTATTAAGGAAGTATTGATTTCATGATAAAGAAAGTGTGAAGGAAATCAGCTCATTTTCAGTGCAGGGAAATTTGATGAACCCGTCTGCTTCCCTATACACTCAAAAACAGTCACAGTCACAGTCACAATGACCTCAGCTTATAAACAATAACATTTAATTTTAGACATCAATACTATTCTATCTGTTTTGCCTTCCTTTAACCCATGAGAGAAAGCCACAGAAACTCACAGCAGTTGTTGGATTTCAATGCATCCAGAGAGCCTCGAAAGGGCAGCTGTCTCGAGGGCAGCTGGATTTGTTTATTCACACTCATAATGAGAAAGTAGATTATCTGCATCTAATTATTCCATCGTTTCATCGATTTTATGATTCAATGAGTCACATTATTTTATTGATTGAGTCTACAGTTGACATTTGAGTGGTGTATTAAAATTTAAAGATTGTGTCGTTTATGCAGTGATTTTATGACGGCCGATGGCAGCAGGGTTTGGGCGGCACTAGCAGAGCCCAGCGAGGAGTTCCCAGCACATGCGGTCCATATGGGAGGGCTGAGGCTCAATTCCCTGCTTTCCGAAGGTCTCGGAGTCATCTAGAGGGCTCTCCATAACTTGTTTGTCGGTGGAGAGGTGAAAAGAGGTATGTCAGAGGTTTAGCGAACATGAAGAGTTTATCTGGTACCTGTCACTTAGGGCTAAAGTTGCTCCAGTAACAGTATATATTTTATAACAAATGGAAGGAAGAGCGAATGTTTAATCCAGGCGGCTGTGATCTGTGTAATTCCACGACAGAACCTACGCTCTCAGGAGCCTAAATCTGTCTGTCCGAAGACACCAATGAGCCTGGTGTCTGCAAACCCATGGGAAATACAGAGGAAATCTTGGATGCTGAGACTTAACCGTAGCCCAGATTTGGCCTCGGTCCAGATTTGATATTAGTCCGGCCTCAGAAACTGTGAAGTGGCCTCATATCAGGCAGAGACAAACCAGACGCTGTCATTCTCAAAGCAGCTCAAGGCTTCTGGCAACTGCAACAGATTCTGGTTCAGCCTCGATGTCCGATCCTGTCTGCTCTGTGCTGCTTGATATACAAGTGACCACAGTCTGGGTCTCCACTTTGTCTAGCTAACAGACAGTTTCAATTGCATTTCAAAGCAAATTTCAGGCTTACTGACAATACATGGACAAATCAAACACAAGCTACACGTTCTTTACTGCTAGACTAACTTGAAATATTTCTACCACAGCAGATCCAGACAGCTAAAGCCAAGCCTCCTAATCTCCCCGTGGACGTGATGTCAAAGATCGCTGGTCGTAAACTGGACTTATTGCAGTTCTTTATAGCAATGAATGTGTCATACTTATTACTATTGTTTTGTTTGTTCATAGAGCACATTTTTCCATTTTAATTTGTTTCATATTAAAGAAATATTAATAGTCGTTGGTGCCAATGACCCAGATTTGACATCATGGTTTTTGGTTACAAGATACACGAGTACCAATGACATTTGATGTTACTGATGTCCAAGCTGTGTCACATGTGCCATATTTGTAGTGTTGGGCAAGCTACTCAAAAATTTAGCTTGTTAGGCTACAAACTACTCTATTGAAAAATTAAACTGAAAGCTGAAAGTATACTTTCTCTGAGGGCAGCGTTCAGCTTAGCTTAACTAATTTTAGTTACACTGAAAGTTACATGGAGAAAGTAACTTAATACATTGAACTTAACAATACCATTTTTGTATGTGTGTAATTTAAAAAAAAAAACATTACACACACATGCACACACACAAAGAGACAGACAAAACAAGAGTGCGTGAATGAGTGAGTGAGTCATTTAGACTGGAACAGCTTTGATCAATTGAAACACACATAAAAGAACTGATTCAAAAGTGTCATTCATTTCTCAAATTTCTTGTTCTGAAGAGATGACAGAATACTTTACACAGGTCTTTACTGCTGAGATATCATCAAGAAAACTGTAGCGTGGTACCCTGTTAATCAAAGAAATAGCTGCAATACCAAAAAGCTTCATATTTTATTATTTAAAAAACAAAACAAAAACAAAAACAGAGCTACTGAGAAATGTAGTTAAACTCATATGCCAGATGGACCACTTTTATGGTGCCTTCATGTTGTTTTTGGAGCTTGACATAGGTTCTATTCTGATATTTGAATTTTCACTCAGCAGGTTATTTAACCATGTATTATTATGTATTATTGAAAGGTTTTTGTCTTTCAAACTTCAAATTCTCGTTATTTTTTATTTGCAGGCATTCTGAACCTCGTTCACCTAATATATTTACTTAAAAGGGCTGGTAAATCAGCAATCCAATATCTTCCTTTGCATTGAACTTTATGCTCAAACAGCAACATTACAAACAAACTAAAGTTAAAAAAGTGAAATCATAATCAATTATCCCTTTACGTACCTCTGAGATTTTAAAAGAAATATTTTAATAATTAAGTATCACATTTGCATGTTTACGTTTCTCCGTCGTTGGTTAATGGTCATATGGGGTGCAGGTAAACATAAAATATTTCTTCTTTTTTTAGTAAACAGATTATTTTGATTGTTATTTTAAAATGATTAATTTTAATCTTACATTTTTATGATTTAATTACTTGATAGCCTTTCATTAAACTCACAAACTCCCTGTAGTTCCTTTATGAACCCCAGTTTGGCAATTTGGCAAACCTTGATGTAATATAATGTTTTAATGCATTTGAAAGGAATATATTTTCTCACTCTTTGTATATTTACATCATTATGGTACAAGATTATCCTGTTTAAATCAATGTGATAAACGAGTTAGGTCAAAAGTAATCAAAAAGTAATCTGATTATATTACCTAAAATGTGTAACATAATGGATTACATTACTGACTACAATTTTTGTCAAGTAATTTGGAATCTGTGATGGATTACAATTTGTACGTAATCTAACCATCTCTGGTATGTGTTAATGTTCCTGGTATTCTCTACACCATAGAGACCAAATGTCCCCACAAGGATAGTAATGCTAGTAATTTTTGACCATTTTTGGTCCCCATGAGAAAACAAGCTTATACATCATAGAGAATTAAGTTTTTTAAAATCTAAAATAGCAGAAAGGTTTGTGTGAGGGGTAGGTTTAGGGTAAGGGGATAGAAAATACAGTTTGTACATGCAGTATAAAAATCATTGGGTCTATGTAATGTCCCTACAAAACATGGAAACTAGTATGTGTGTGTGTGACATTGGACCATTATGAGGATCAATACACAGTGACTTTATTTTTTAGGTAAACTATTCCTTTAAGAAAATTAACAGTGATATTCCAGGCAACTTAATCCTGCTGCTTTTCAGCTCAGTGTAACACTTACTGACAGCAAGATTTGGTGTATAACCGTAATACTGTGGATCATTATTTTTTGCCTAAGGTGACTAAATCTGGACTCAGTTCCTTGCCTTGTTAGACAATGGAGACACACAGCGCTAGCTCTCATGGCAGCCTATGGACTGAGATGAACCTCTCTGTAGAGATGAATATCTATCTACACCTTCAACACCGCTGCGCTGCCAACGGCAGCTATACATATTCAAGATAAAGTGCCCTGATGGTGTCAAGTAATATTCAAGGAATCTCTGGAGTCTAAGAATTATACGCATTCTAAACGTATATGAATGTCGCTCCTGACCCGAGCAATGCAATAAATGGACATAACCGGATTGCTCATGCAAATGAATATTAAAGATGAATTTATTCACTAATCACTTGGTAATGTATCAGCTGAGAGGGAGTGAAACTGGATTTCATCCTAATGACCAATGTTTCATTTCCCTCGCAAAGCTCTCCTTTCAATGCTGACCCTTTACACACAAGCAAGTCATCAAAGCAGCAAAACAGTGACCGACTGGGGCCAAGAAAAACGCAGAGACGCCCAAATCATTCACTGACATCCTCCCTAAAGTGTAAAATGCTCCTGCAGAGTAATGTCCTCCTCTTAAAACAGTGGGGACATGGTTTGGCTCTTTTGGCGCGAGCAGGTGAACCATGTGTGCTTGATGGAGCTAAAACAATATAGCAGTTTTTTGTGAGCGGAGGCGCCGAAATTCATTTTTGTGAACATATGCCTAATCACACTGTGAGTGAATTTTCACCACTACAAACATTTTAAATTAAACATCTTAGTGGACCCCTCACAAATAGTGCTAAAGAAATAAATAAAACTCACCAACCAATAAAACATGCTACAACAGCCCAATTTCACTTGAAATTGTAGGCATTTGCAAGTCAAAAGTTTTTGTACAGTAAGATTTTTAACGTTTTTTTTTTAAAGAAGTCTTTTCTGCTCACCAAGCCTGCATTTATTTGATCCAACATACAGCAAAATTTAAATAACTTCTTTCTATTTGAATACATTTTAAAATGTAATTTATTCCTGTGATCAAAGCTATTTCAGCATCTTTTCTTCAGTCTTCATTATCACATGATCCTTCAGAAATCATTCCAATATGTTGATTTGTTGTTCATGAAACATTTTTATTTTACATTCTTATTATCATAGATGTAAAAATATAAAAACAGTTCAGTAAAAAAAATTCCAGGATTCTTTGATGAATAGAAAGATCCAAAGATCAGCATTTATCTGAAATAAAAAAGCTTTGTAACATTATACAGGATACCATTCATACATCATTTTTTTTTAATTATAGATATTAAAACTTTTATTTAGCAACGATGCTTTAAATTGATCAAAAAAGTGATGATAAATCCTATTTCAGATAAATGCAGTTCTGAACTTTCTATGCATCAAAGAAACCAGAAAAATTCTAGTCAGCTGTTTTCAACATAATAATAATAAATGTTTTTTGAGCAGCAAATCAGAAGGATCATGTGACTGGAGTAATGATGCTAAAAAGTCAGCTTTGATGTCACACAAATAAATTACATTTTAAAATATATTCAATATATTCAATATATTCAAATAGAAAAGTTATTTTAAACAGTAAAAATATTTAACATTTCTTTACTGTTTAAATGCAGGCTTGGAGAGCAAAAGAGACTTAAAAAAAATACAAAATTATACTGTCCAAAAACTTATGACTGGTTGTGTACATTTCTGTATGTTTGTACATTTTCTGATGAATGTATTGCAAGCATCTTAAACCTTGTGTATATTTATTTATACACAGCTTTAGAAATGTAAAAATCTGTGAATCCTGTATACTATGAGTATATTTATTAGCATTCATGCAGCTCAAACAGTTGAGCATGTCATGGGTCCAATTACCAGGAAAAAATAAATAATAAACAATAAATACATAAAAGGAAAAAAAAGGTTGCACCAAAAATCACACAGAAAACATAAAGTAACAACTAAGTAAACGTGTAAATAAATGGGATGGGACATAATTCACTGCACTCGTCAAGTAAATGAAACTTTTAAGCCATTTTTAAAGGGCTAAAAACACTGCAAACATTCAAAAGAAACCAAAAGACGGTTTCTTTCCAAAAGTGACGCATGGAAGGGCAAAACCAGATTGCAGTTCTTAGTCGCATTACGTAAACGCTGTACATTTATCTGAATCTGTGAATCCCATGATGTATATCTTGTGCTCAAGTATTATTTATTCTGCTAACAGCCTTATATTGGATTAGCTTTATGTTTTTATTCTTGGACACAATAGAGGTACACTCGCAGATTTGTGTCCATAAGTAAATACTGGTCACGATATTGAGATCCCTCTCCCATTAATCAATTATAAATGATACGGTCAGGATTTTGTACACTTTTTTTTAGTTGGGATGCGCTTGCCAATTTGCTGATATATTCCAGCAGCGGGGTCCAACTGTAGGGGGGTGTTTAATATATTGATTTTGGCTGTAATTGCACTTTTTGTTAGGATATATTGTAGATATTGTTCTTTCTCAGTGCCAAACTTCTGGATCAACTCCTGAAAGATACAAAACAAGTGAGTGAGTGAGAAAATTTTACACAGTTCTTTCTACTTAAATTTCTTTTAATTGTTAAAGTCACATTCATATTGAATTTTACTGTAAAACTGGTCTTAGTTGCCCTTGGTCTAATTGTAAATTGTCTATTTCCTCTTCTGATCCCAAACCTGTATTTTCCTCAGCCTTGGTGTTCTCAAATGGCCATTATTGTCAATCTTCCATAAGGTCAAAGAGTTATTGACAGCAACCAT
Organism: Labeo calbasu; assembly: GCA_019740295.1. NCBI lineage: Eukaryota > Metazoa > Chordata > Actinopteri > Cypriniformes > Cyprinidae > Labeo > Labeo calbasu. The sequence continues at coordinate 4,441 of JAHKKF010536484.1, read as the reverse complement.
CCTAAAGTACAATCATTTTACTGTGCATAATAACATAGCAACTTGTACAGTATTTACAACATAGGCTTTCTGTAGCTGTGCAGCATGGTGACTTCTTGATACAGGTATGCTAATGATGTTAAACTAATTTGATGTGTCTGTCCCCAGTGTAAAGTCTCTAAGCATTCAAATGGTACCAAATAATGAGGGAACTTCCTTCAGTGGTCAACAAAGACATTTTATAGGGTAAAGACCGCCATTAAGCAGCACACATATGGAAAACAACTCAAGGGTTACTTCGCTAACACACCGAATGAAGCTGAGGAGAAGAAAGGGAGGAGTTCAGGGTCAAAACGATGGGAAACGTTCAGCGTTCCTGTTCACTAACTGCTAGCTGCTGACTGTACCGGGGAACCACCGTTTTGAAGGGCTAATAGCATTTCCTTACACTGATCGACTGAGTCAGTGAATGGAGCGGAGTCTGTGCCTCCATTACATTTTGGCTCTTGAAACCAGAGTGTATGTTCAAGCACAATTACATGAAAAGAATGAAAAGTGACTTTAATGGGCCTGTATATATTGATTGGGCGGATACACAATAACAAAACATTTGGCATGAATAAAAACAATCCACAGGGCCTGTATTGCAGCAACAATCATGAGTGTCCTACATTGAGAAATTGCTAATAAATATCCTCATGCCCATTGCAAGAACATTCCAGAACATTCCGTCTAGTATTCGGGTGGTTGATCACAGTTTTTCTCTGACTGTGCCTTCATATGAATCAGAATGCATGAAACTGCAGAACCACTGCATTTTAATCACGATCCAAACAAACACGCTACATGAAGCATGAGCAGTTTTTGATGTAAATTAGATTATATAGTTTCAAAAACAGAATGGTCTGACCTTAGCTTTGTGAAGTTATGCTACATAAAACATATCTGCACAAACTGAAACAGCAAATGGGCTAAATAGGAACAAAAATTCACTCTCTGCCAGCAGGTGGCGCTTACGGAACAGCAGTGATACAGCGTTTTCTTGGCTACCACTGTAAACAAACAGTGCTCACTTTTAAATACTACATTAATATGCATTATATGGGGATAAAATGAAAAGAAACTACCATATAAACTTTTCTGAAGACAGTCAGTTCATATAAATCACACTGTGTGCGTTAGGTCTGCAACAATTCCTCGATTCTGTTCCAATATTCTATTTTAAACAATTCTCAATTTTATTTTGTCCATGTTGAGTAATCTGCAAAATACTGGACGTGGGGCAGTACACATATTAAACCCATTTAAAAATCATAACGATGCATAATGCTATTAATAATTCACGAACACTACGATTCAGTTACATGTTGTTAATGTCATTTGGGTTTATAACATTCATTTGGGAACACAACGTGCACTATTTCATCAGATTTGTAAGGTAAATCATTTATAAACCTATGGAAACAGGAGAATACATCATTATCTTTCATCGTGATTTCAAAATAAAAGTTTAAACTCTCACTCTGAGTTTACATGTTTTGCTGTCCACATATTTAAGAAATTACAGTGGCTGTAGCTTCTCTATCATAAGGAAATGGCAAAATATTGAAGATTAAGTGGACATTTTAATTACATGTTGTTAAGTCAGTATTAAACGGATTAAATCGCATTTGTTATAATGCATAATGTACATTAGTTTCATTGTTTATAATTCATTATGTATTTTAACATTTTTGTTTAATAAAACCAATACGATTACTTGCTTTTGATACTTTATTAACTAATTATTATTGCCTCATTGCTATTATATATGCATTTTATGTACTTTTTAAAGGCTATTGTTCACTGAGGTCTATTATAATTATCGAATTACTCGATTAATCATCAGAATAATCGACAGATTACTCGATAACCAAAATAATAGTTACTGACAGCACTAGTGTGTGTAATTCAAACAGGTTTACAGTTTAAACCAGTATGTTGGTTCTAGTAAAAGTACTTATATAGCTGAAGCAAATTAGACAAATATATGTTTAACACGAAATAACTTTCAGAATATCCTTACCCTCGTAAATTACTCATTTAAAACAAAAAACTTAGCTAAAATCTCTCAATTGTTAGTAGTGAGAGTACCTGTCATTCAATTTTACACCAAAATGAGTATTTTAAGGCAGTCTTCCTTTTCAAAACACTCTTATATTCCACATGACATCAAAAGCCTGTGAGGCCATCTCAATTTACAGCTCAGGGCCTGAATTCAACAGGGTTTACAGAGGTTTCACTGAGTCATTAGAATGCTATGACAACACTTTCCCTCTTATTTCATGTGTTTAATTTGGTTGGTTCAAGTTCCTTTCCCTCCTCCACTTGTATATGGCTCCCTGGAGAGAAACAAGCAACTCTCCGAGAAAAGAGATGGGAGAAAGGGAGGAACACTGCGATCTCCTGCAGAGATGTTGGATCAAGTCTTCGTGTTATTCTCTTTCCTCAGGTGAATACGGGTCCGGGGTTGATGCTCTGTCTTCTGCGGCCTTAAACTCATGTGAAAGTGCTCCACTCTTGGTCTCCGCAACGTACTCAGTCAATCTGATGTTCAAATCTAGAGTTACCATGACCATGCAGTTTCTTTATTAAAAAAAAAAAAGCCCAGCCAAGCTGACCGCATCATTAGTGTTACCTGTGGAATAATTTTGAATGGAAGTGCCTTCTGCGGTATTATTAACCAGCTCAGATGTCTTTCTTCATGCCACTGGGCAACAACTGGGCAAATGGCCCTCATTTTTTAAAATGACAGCTCATTTTTCCATCCAATTGTCAGAAGTGTTTTCCCCCACTGTCTGGTGTTTCTTCTACTTTTTGGCACGTTGATGACTCCTAGTTTTACCAAATCCGGGATCTGCATTAGTTTCCGTTTTCGTAATGCTTATATCGTCTCTTAGCAATTATTAATGACAATATTAATAACTTCGGAGGAGATCCTGATCACTTCTCCAGCAGTGGAAGAATCCCAAGAGCTGAACTCTGGGAAACAGTGTTCTCTGGTGATGTTCAAGTCATTGCCACAACATTCATTATTCCTTGGGAGGGAACGGCGTACAAGACGGCGGAACACTCCGAATGGCAAATTTGCCTCCAGGGAGCTGAAGGTCTGCCAAGCAGTTACCCGTAGCTGAGTGCGTGTGCCCTCGGTGTGATTAGTCTCTGTCGGTCCAGTCATCCGAGTGATGGATGCGTTGACGCTGACACTAACTGCAGAGAAAAAGGAAACCTTCTGTTCTTCAGCGAGTCATGTCATCGCTCTTCTCTGTCTGTTTACTCAAGAGACGTCTCCTATAAAAAAAAAGCAGCTTTAGTACTCCAGAGTCGATGAGGGTAGAGCTGGCAGGAGCCATTAGCATGTGGGTGGCGGTAATATTAATAGACACCTCTCTTAGTGTACGGGTCTGTTTGAGTTTCAGTGGCAAAGTAAACCCAACATGCCTTGCGTATAATGCCACTCTCAAATTGAGCCGCCGGTCGCCTTTGAAGTGTTTATCTGAGGCTGAAGCAGGAGAGGGCTCTCGTCTGGCCTCCGTGACGAGTGTTGGGATTTACGACAGTGTTTAGAAATCATTTCCAGGGAGCGGGGAACATAATGGCCTTAAAGTACCCTGTGTGTTTACCATTCGGCTCTGCTGCTCAGAGGATTCCAGCATCTGATGAAGGATTCAGTTCAGAAAGAATTAACGATACGTTTTACACAACCCGAGTTAATTTCCATTTGATTGTATGGAAGACAGCTTAGAATAAAATATTTATCATAGCATCGTACACGACGGGTAAATATGACGTGTGCACCCGTTGTTGATATTGAATGGATGGTTCACCCAAATGTGAAAATGCTGTCATTGTTTACTCGCCCTCACGTAGTTCCAATCACATATAATGGTCTTTTTTCCGAGAAACACTAAAAGTAAATCAACATCAAGTTTTTGTATTGAAAAGAGTTGGATATTTTGCCTAACAAGCCATTTTGTGTTTGACCAAAGATATAGAAATCATATGGGGCTAGAATAATAAGAGGGTGAGCAAATGATGACTATTTTATTTTTATTTTTTGGATGACACTCTTTGCAAGACCATGTTTACAGTGGCTTCAGCCACCCATCTTTCATCTCAACCCCTCTAAAACTCTATAATTTACTCGGCTGTCAACAGCCTAAAAATCTGTGATTATGTGATCTTTCTTCGCGTCTGCTGAAAACAGCGGCTTCAGTAGGATATGTGAGGTTATTTCACTCTTAATCCTCCCCTTACTATTCATTATAAAACTTGTCAGTAAGTACTTGTGGATATTTCAACAACAAATTTCAGGAATAAAATAACACTGCGCTTCTTAAGCTCCAAGCGCATTTTCAATTTTCACAATGTGAACGATTCATCCACGCAGAAGTTTTTCTGAGCTTGATTTTCTATTGAAACT
>JAHKKF010536483.1:14724-26790 GCA_019740295.1 Labeo calbasu | reverse complement strand
GCAGAGGTGCTTCTGTAACACTTTCCATCATTACGCAAGTCAACATTAAGCTTAAGTGATCTTCAGTTCTGAAGGGAACACACACACACCAAAAAATGATTAAAATGTGCACCGCAAGCTCTTTCAATGAAAGCATCTCTGTGCTGTCCAAATGTAAATGTAAATGTCTTTTGTTTGAGGCATGATTCACATTAACATTTGTGAACAGCATCTCTTTGATTGGACTGTTTTGAAGTCATTCGCCGCAGGATTCGCAGTCTGTTTCTAATGGTGAGCTCAAACAATACATGAAAACGTCTTATTAAGCAGCTTTTGTTTTGTCGTTGTGATTTTTCTGAAGATCAGATCAAATTTTATGACAAATTTGTTCAGAAATCCAGGTAAATCCAAGCATTCACATTGTTCTGTTCTGCAAGCGTTAAAGGAAATCATTGTCGCCCTAACTCACGACATGTAAAGCATCTCTGATGCAGCGTTTCATTGATGCCGAACCGAAGCCTGAAACTTCACCTTAAACTCCACGCGTCTCTTTTGATGCCTTACAAGCGCTGATATTTGCTTCAAAAAATGCAAATGTAAAATTCAGAGAACAAAGTGCACTCTTTACTGCTGTGCTGGAATGCATAAGCATGCAGCACATGAATCATAGTTAACCGATGTGAACACAAACAAATGAAGAAGGTTCGTGTCGGTTTCATATTTATTTCTTTAACGCGTTTGTCTCCTATCTCTTACGGTGGGACACGAGAGAAATGAATATAAAGAGCACGGCAGAAGCTGTGTGTCACATGAAGCTCCGTTTCCCGGTGCTTTGTAATTGGATTCTGGATGGATTTATTGCTTTTCTTCACATATTCTGTTTCCCCGTGGCCCTGTTTCATAGCTCAGTCTCTGTACGTGTTGTTAAGTTTTCTCAATAACAGATATAAGTGACCCTGGAGGCTCATCGCTGCTGCTGCTACGGCGGCGGATTCACTGAGGTGTTGCACTATCTTCAGACCGACGCCTCGGTTTCTCAGGGTGAGATGTTTGAATGTGATGGAACTCAGATTTGTAAGCTTCCTGTTTTAAACTTGGAGACAACAGAAGTAGAGCAGAGTCGCACAAATCTGTAAAAGAAAAATACACTGAACAAATGTGAAACCATTTTATCAAAGTGCTTTTAATTCAACTGCATGGCACGCCGTGTATGTGCAAACGTTTGCATTGGAAAAAATATGATGAAAATACTACGTTCTAAAAAAAAAGTGTCATGAAATTGTGCCATTAGTGAATAGAGAGCAGGTAGTTTATATCTGAAGCAGCAGGGCGACTCCAGCGAGGGTCCATTTGGACGGATTCTCTTTGGTCTTCAGGTTGAAGGTCCAGACGTACGTGGGTCCGCGCTGTCGGGTCTTATAGACTGGACACTGGTACAGGTTGCGGGTCTCCTGTTTGTCCACGGGAATGGCTTTGATGAAAATCACCGGCATTGTGGGTGTGAGCTCCTTCAGACGGGCGTCCACCATTATGCCAGCCTAAAACCCAAACATCAGATGATCATTGTTGTCATCATTAATTTCAAGAGACATGTAATATTAAAGAAACCTTAGGTTTATGGTAACACTTTATAATCACTCTACATGATAAATCGGCCATTAAACATTATTGCGTTTTATGTGGATCATAACGTCATGGTATACAGTACATTATTTTAAATGTCAAGTCAGAATGCATATATATACTGTAAATGGGCCATTCTACAGAATTGGTCCAAAGTCAGAGTTGAAAAAATGAGTAAAAATTGTATATTATCCAAGTTACACATTTCCAATAATTGTTCAGTTAATTCTCATGTTATATTTTCAGAAGGTTTTGGAATATTTGTCCTTTCCCCAAATGTGTCACTACCAAAACACAGTAATAATAATTTAATTAAAATAGTTATATTGACCTATATATATATATATATATATATATATATATATTATTAAAAATTTTCAGAGTTAAATCAATAACAATTACATTTTTAACAATATTTCAAGTGTAATTTATGAGACGTATTTTAAAACCAATTTTTTGTAAAAGGCAAAACATTGATTATACTGATTTCAGTGTTAAGGATTCATTAGTTTGAATATACAATGAACCAAAAAATGTCATAACAACTAAGTTGATAAATAAGTATAATTTTATTTTTGACGAAACATCCTATGTTTCAGTAGTGACTGCATATTTTCGGTAGTATATATATTTTTTTAACTTCACTTTTTAAAATAATATTTTAAAAAACAACAGTGGGGAAAAAAAAAAAAAATACAATAAATTTTTCAATATTATTACGTTAAGTTTTAAATTTAGGGGTTAGGGTTCGGGACAGCCACCTCCCAATTGAAAGTACCCAATAAATGATGATTTTAAATATATTAAGCTTACTAATATTTTAAATATTATTTTGGGTTTCAATAGATAATAGAAGGATCTCAGTAAACATCTAAGATTTGAATACTTTAATGATTTTTAAATGTGTATTTATATAAAGTACACATCGTTTAAATATCAGCATGAAACGTAACATAGTGAAACTTCATAAACACAGGAAAAATTGCTGTTTGATTAAACATTGCGAGGTCACATAAATAAAAAAAGCTAATTATTTATAATGATTTATAAATTACTGCAATATTCGGTTACAATGTTGATTTCATTTCACGTCGACTTTAAACGTAAGGCCAGTGCAGGAAAGGTGTGTTTGATGGTAAAATGCACCAATAAGTTTATTTATTGATAATAACAATACATACATTTCTTGACAAAAATAATAATCAGAATTAGTAATATAGCAAATTTGCAAATTGGAATGTGTTTCATAATGTTTATTAATGACTTCTAAAAGTTATTATAAAGTGGCTCCGTGTTTGCGGAGGAAAAAAAAAAAACACCAATTAATCTGAGTTTCTGTGGTGGTGACATTATTACAGAATTATCTTGAAAGTTTGAATTGTCCTTCACTAAACTTAAGACTCCTGCATTAACACCACAGTCTCTCTGAACAAGGAAATCTGGAGTTTAGATGCGGGACGTTTCTATCGGAGAGTTCATTAATTCATTAATCCTCTTCTGCTCTGAAAAACGACAGACCAAAGATTGCAAGTATTAAAGGGACAAATGCAAATAATGTTGACATTGCAGTGCTCCACAGAGGACGCTGTTTATGATTTCACTCTAATTGTCTCGCGACTGCAGTAAAAGTTTACTGTGCTTTTAAATACTGATAGTTTTACGACTCTTTGAATAAATAAAGTCAGTAAAACACTAAAGGCGTCCTTGCACATCTAGCACACGTTTAGAGGAGCGCTGCTGGATAATGGGGCTCATGCTAGGTCTGAAAACTTACGGTCACGTCTCTTTAAGACTCTCTAAGCAGATTACACTAATTCATCAACTAAGAGAAATAAGCCATAGGATAACCATACGATAAGAATAATGTTATGTATATAGGCCATCATGTATATGGCTGATGTCGTCTCAATAGGTGTTAAATCTCATTCATATAAATGAGGCCAGATTTTCCATCTCTGCTTGTATGCTTTTACACTCGGATAAGCTGGAATAGCTTTTCCCAAAGGGCAAAAGGCATCGTGAATCTAAGTTTAAGTTCATCGAAGACGTACGGCGGAAAACATTTGAGCGGCACAGTGATTAAAATCTTCCTGTGCGTAATTAAAACCGGTTTTTAGAGACATTCCCAGAAAGCTGCATACATTTCCATTCATTAGAGCGCTAATGGTGCAAACAGACTCTTTGTTGTGGGTCTGTGTGTGTATGTGTCTGCAGACCTGTGTGAGCCAATGTTAAAGTGACAGCTTTCAGAATCAACTCATTTAACCAAATCAATTGGTAAATTAAGCAAACAATGCTGGTTAATATCCAGCTGGTGTCATTAAAGTCTCAGCTGGAGAAGCTCAGGTGATGCTCTACATGCTGATGCTCCTCTAGGGTTCTTCAAAGGCCGCGGCCGGGAATAAAATCAGCCCGGTGTTCGTTTTCATTTGGATTTAAATGAGCAGAAATCACTGCCTCATTTATCAGAAACACTGGTCAGTGTTTAAAACTCCTGTTTAATTTTTCATGGCAATATAGTCAATGTGAATTTAAGGCAGTAAATCTTACAGATGCAGTAAAATATTCATGAATGCTTCGGCTGTGCTCTATCGCTGTGTCACTGCTTACTTTACCTTCTTCACCTGACCTCCAGAAATAGACAAATGACATAAAACTAATGTGCCTGATTGGAATCAAGATATAAACTCACAGTTGTGAAAAAAATATCTTTACCCACTTCAGAACTGGACGTTATAACTCGCAAGTTTATATCTCACAATTCTAAGAAAAAAGTCAAAATTGCGAGATATAACTAGCAATTGTGGAAAAAAAGTCACCATTTTTACCTTGCAATTCTGTCTTTTTTCTTCAGAACTGTGAGTTTAAAATCTCCCAATTCTGAGTTCCCTTTCACTCGGTCACTCACAACGTCATGTCGGTAATGACCGACTAATCGGGGAATGGCGTCTCCATTCCCTCTTTCAGGGAACAAGGGTTACATACGTAACCAAGACGGTTTTTTTTTTTTTCTCTCTCTCTCTCACAAATCGGAATTTATATAAATAACATAAATAATGATGATGATAATAATAATAATAATATTAACAACAATAAATAATGTCTTTGTAATGGGATTGTGCATTAATAGATTTTATTTATTTATTTTTATGACACAGCTATCCTGTTCATATTTCTTTGTCAGTTTTTCTATGGCTTTCAACGGAAGTCCATTTCTGGCACTGACTAAAGAATAAAAAACGGTAATTGTGAATTTTTATCTCAGAACTGTGAGTTTGAAATTTTGCAGTTGTGAGTTTTTTTCTCGACACTGTGAGCTTATATCCCGCAATTCTGACTTAACTCGGAACTGCAAGCTTATATCTCACAACTTTAAGAAAAGTCAGAAATGTGAGATGTTAGCTCACAATTGCATGAAAAAAAGTCAGAATTGTGAGATAAAAATGTGCAATTATTGTTCTTTATTCAGTGGTGGAAATGGGCTTCCGCTGAAAGTTTCTAGAATATGCAGCCATTGAAAAACTGACAAGAAATATGGACAGGATAGCAGTGTCAAATAAATAAATATTCATTAATTCACAATCTTTATTTTTCCAATAGATTTTATTTATTTATTTATTTATTTATTTATTTAGTACATAAAATAAATTTGCTAAAACAGTTTTGATGGTGTTTTTTTATATATTTATATGTTTTTTTTATATGTATATTTGAATCACATATCTACTACGGGTCTGTTCACAGTCTGTGGCGACAACCCACTGGCACATCTTACCCCACAATCTAGTCTACAAAACAAATTTACAGTAATTCATTTGGGAAGCATAAGGACAGGGGGATATTTTGTATAGTGATGATACAATGAATAAAATTTCAGTCCGGTTAGTGTTAAATTGTTCTGGATCCCAAGCTTTTCAAGCGTTTGCTATTTTCACAAATATCTGCTGCTAGATGAAATGGACTCAAGTGAAGTGTGAATGTGCTGCAAACGGCCCGTCACTGCAGCCATGCTATAAAACTAACGTTACACATCCTCCATTATGAGCACTCGCAATACAGAAGTCTTCACTGACTGTAATGTAGCTTTAACGCTCGCTCTCCTTGCAGGCAGTTTTAAAATCGACATATTCTCGAGTTCACTATAATTATATTACACTTTCTTCTCAACACCAAACAAGAGACTAGTAACAGTGAGTCTGACCTGCGTGTCCCATCTCGCGCCCTCCATGTACAGCCCGTGGATGTAGGCTCCCTCTCGTGGCGGCGCGCTGAAGTCCTCGCGGTTCTTCTTGGTCACGTCGCACTGCAGGCTCATCTTGTCCAGCGGCCACTCATTGCGGCGTGCCATGGACTGCATGATGGCCGTCAGGAAGGACTGCGGGTTGAAGAAGCCGGCCAGCCACACCACCGAGGGCAGCGAGAAGTCGGACGTCCAAATCTCCAGCTCCTTGATGCGATTCAGGAGGTCCGTGAACCAGATGGCCAGACCAGACATGGACGGATAAGCACGTTTGGTCCAGGATTCGGGCACCTGGTCCAAGTAGATGGCGTTCTGTAGGCTCTCCATGTCATTGGTCATCGTGAGCTCGCCCTGAGGGAGAAACATATGGGTCAGCCTTATGAATCTCTATGAATGCAGCTTGATCATTTCTGATTCATATGAGAACATGTATATGTATTTGTTTTAAAGTGGTCATCGGATGCTAAGTTCACTTTTACATGTTTGAACATTAATGTGTGTTGTCAGTGTATGTACAAATCTACCCTATAATGAAAAAATCCATGCAGTGGTTTTTAATTTATCTGTAAAAATAATATTCCCTTTTTCAAATCGAGCTATTCTCAGATGCCTGTCGTTGTGGCGTCACACCCACAGAGGCCGCTCCCACGATAGTTGATTGACATGAGCATTTTACCTAAGATCAGCTGTAACAGTCCAACCTCCATGTTTTGATGCCGGAGCAGGGATGTAAGTTAGACAAGAATTGAGCGATTGAGGTGTCGTGTTGCTGGATGTAATAATGAACGTAGTGGTCGTCATTTACTCCCGACATCAGAGTTGCTGAAGATGCAGTGGATTACATTTGTTTGTGAAGGTAATGCGCCTCCCAATCTACATATATCCGTCTATGTTGGCGCGAATCATTCGTGATCCAGCTTCACTTACAGCAGAACGGAGGGGCGGGGCGAGCAGAGCTCATTTGCATTTAAAGCAGCCTCGACCAGAATGGGATGATTTTTGCAGAGCTGATTTTGGCAAGGTAAAAAGGGTGTTGTTTTACACAACCACTGAGAATTTTTAACCAAAGTATATTATAGACTTTTCATTAAGACCCTAAAGAATCATATCAACTTGTGGAAAATGGGCATCCGATGACCCCTTTAAAGGAGAAGTTCACTTTCAGAACAAAAATTTACAGGAAATTTACTCACCCTTTTGTCATACAAGATGTTAAGGTCTTTCTTTCTTCAGTCGATAAGAAATTATGTTTCTTGAGGAAAACGTTTCAGGATTTTTCTCCATATAGTGGACTTCGAGTTTGAACTTCCAAAATGCAGTTTAAATGCAGCTACAAAAGGCTCTAAACAATCCCAGCCAAGGAAACATGGTTTTATCTAGCAAAACGATTGGTCATTTTCTAAACAGATTGACAATTTATATGCTTTTTAACCTCAAACACTTGTCTAATCTCTGCGATGCGAATGCGAACTCTGTGTAATCTAAGTTGAAGAAGAAAACAAGATGGGAGTTTTTGGACATACCCTAACTGTATTGGCCTGGATTACACAACCTACGCATGCGCATTGCAGAGACGAGACAAGACGAGCATTTGAGGTTAAAAAGTATATAAATTGTCAATTTGTTTAGAAAATAATAGATCGTTTCTAGATAAAACCACCTTTCCTCAGCTAGTATCATTTAGAGCCTTTTGTAGCTGCATTTAAACTGCATTTTGGAAGTTCAAACTTGGGGGCACCACTGAAGTCCACTATATGGAGAAAAATCCTGAAACGTTTTTCTTAAGAAACATAATTTCTTTACGATTAAAGAAAGAAAGACACAAACATCTTGGATGATGAGGGGTTGAGTATCGGTACATCTTTGTTCTGGAAGTGAACTACTCCTTTTAAATGTCCTGTTTAACAAAAAAAAATCCTAAATAACAAATGGAATGATAATTTGCAAGTAATAAAAACATGAACATAGCCTTGCTCTGTTGGCAAATGAATTGTCATGTGCCGTAGTTAAAACCGATGCAGGTCTGTACAATGATTAAGAAAAAGAAAAAAAAACTTTAAATGGGATTATATAAAATCATTTTTTATCCTATTGTCCTGAAATGAAGGATATTAGTCAAGTGTTTTTAAAGGAACACTCCACTTTTTTTGAAAATAGGCTCATTGTCCAACTCCCCTAGAGTTAAACAGTTGAGTTTTACCATTTTCGAATCCACTCAGCCGATCTCCGGGTCTTTTAGCATAAATTATTGAATCTGATTAGACCGTTAGCATATTGCTGATAAATGACCTTATATAACGACAATATTTTGCCTATTTAAAATTTGACTCTTCTGTAGTTACATTGTGTGCAAAGAGGGACAAAAAATGAAAAGTTGTGATTTTCTATGTCAATATGGCTGGGAACTATACCCTCATTCCGGCTTAATAATCAAGGAACTTTGCTGCTGTACCATGGGTGCAGCAGGCACAATGATATTACACAGTGCCTGAAAGTGACCGGCACTAAGTTTGTGTAGATGCAGAGTTGCAGCCGGCAGAGTTGACGGCTGCATAATATCATTGTGCCTGCTGCACCCATGGTACGGCAGCAAAGTTCCTTGATTATTATGCCGAAGCTTTAAATAGGAAAAATAACGAAACTCTTTGGTCATTTTTGACCAAAAAGTCATACCGCCAGACCCAGAGATCGGCTGTATGGATTTAAAAACAGTAAAACTCAACTGTTCAACTCCAGGGGAGTTGGAAAATGAGCCTATTTTCAAAAAAAGTGGAGTGTTCCTTTAAGTGCCTAAAAGAGTCATAGTTCCAGTCCCAAGTGTCCAGAATAAATCAACAGGCATCATTGAAAATGTTTAGTATTAACATAAACAGACTTCTGAGAGTCGAGTTTTTAAAAATTGCATTTTTTAAATTTTGAATGTAAGAATTCAAATTCTTCATGATGTGAGCCCTTTAAATGACAGAGACTAAAAACATGCTTTTTCACACTCCATATAGCATAATTGTTTTTTAATGGAAAAGTCACAGCTGAATATGAATATATATGAAGCAGAGCATAAAGATGCATATAAAATGTGTTTACTCTCTCATCTATAAAGCTCAGTGTCACACTGCCGTCTTTTAAATTCATGATTTTCATTCAGTTTTCATAGCATAATATTTCCCACAATGCAATGTGGCTCTAAACACATCCAGGAATATGTGAATAATTTAGATTTTTTTCCGTGTCGTGTCACAGAGCGACACAGTAAAGGGCTTCAGTCGTTTCAGTAGGTGATCCGCAGTAATGGAAATCATCTCAGTGACTCCCTGTTGAATCTGCCAAGGCCAGAATCCTGCGTTAGTTAATAGTTGTCTTTTCTTCATGCGGCTTACCATCATTCAGGGATTTAATGCAGTTAAAATAGGTCTGAAAAGAGCAACACAATCTCTCTGCGGCACGCTAGCGATTTAATTTCTGCCGTTACCAAGCACCAGGAAAGAGACGGATGTGTCATTCTAGCAGGTGTGCGAAGAAAGCAATAACTGACTGCATATCAGATTTTAATAATATGGCATAAAAATCATTCAGCCACCTGATCAGCATTTGATGTGGTGATGAGATCTGTACGGCGGCAGACAAAAGGGTTTGGAAACTCAGTACAACAGCAAGCCATTCAGTTACAGGTGTCTGTGTGTCTCTGTGTGCGTCTGTGTGTGTGTCTAACCTTCAGGCCCAGATTGAGCTCTTTTAGAGAGCGTTTGATCTCTTGTGTCAGGATATTCATCCGCTCACACTCCTGGAACGCCACGACAATATACGGCGTCCTCTCTTCCACCTTCCCCATCATCTCCGTCATGTTGAACTCCTCCGGAAGCTTTTCAAGGATCTCATCAAGCGCTGCTTTCACCTGGACACACAAACACACGTCAGCGACTGCTCTCATCAACCATCAACGCTCCACTTTTTAAATACGTCATCCACTGATTAAAATATAATAAGCCAAAATTATTTTACAGAGAAATTATACAAGTTGGTACAGTAATTAGTCATTTTTGGTCATTTTTTTCATTAGCATAAGTGTTTTTATCTTTCTTGGCTGACTAATTTACTGAGGTAGCATTATTGGTAAATCAGAACATTGCACACAGAGGAAATGACTGTTTGCAGGATGATTCAAATATTCAATTAGCCTGCAGGCAATGCAATCATCTAATAAGTCCGATCGTGTTATTGATGAAGGTATTACTGCTTAGGGACAGATCTTTTCTCTGAGCACAGAAACACGGCATGGTTTGGATGAGAGGGATTCAGTATAATGAATATTAATAATATTCACCAAACATATTAAACATGACGATCAAGGTGTCTGAATCAAATCAGCGTCTGATTTTAGTGCCCTGCTGTATGCGGTGCACAGGAACCATAAGAGTGAACGAGTGATTTCAGACACAGCGTGTGAATGTAAAGCTGGCAGTTTGGTCTGGGCTCTTTAATCACGATCGTCTCAGTAGGTCTATTTGTCTATGTCAGATACATGAGGAGTTAATGCAAAGCGCTCATTGCTTACAAATCCCAATCTCTTAACTAAAAAAGGTCAGCTGTCATAATGCATTCAAGCGCTCTTACACGACTCCCATATCTAATCTCTTAAATGTCAGAGGCCTCTGAAAGCAGCCGCTGCTGGGAAGTGAGCCGAGTTTAACCTCTTCAGACACGAGGGACTGTCTCCGGACGTGACGATGCGATCACCGCGACCCTTACCGAGAGCACATTCACGCTCGGAGAGTTTAATGAGGTTAAATGTAACATTGATACTCTAAGCTTCATTTAAGGCTGGCTGTGATGTGCTCATCTTCATCAATGTTTTTTACAAAATGGTCTTGTGTGGTAGCTCACATATCGTCCACACACGCAAAGTTGGTTTATAACGTAACTGGGAAAATTGATTCCCTGGTCAATGATTCATGAAGGTTCAGACACTGGATTGATTATGAAAATGTTGCAGAGTTCTTATAATTGTTTAACTGTAACTTTAATTACAGGTAAGAGCACTGATGCCTCCTCATTACCATTCTTACTTTTAATGTATTTCTGTTTTTAATCAATAACATTATGAAGAATAGCAGCCTATGCATTTAGTAATCTATACAAAACTCAGGCAAAATTAAACCTGTCTTCAGTCATTTTGTGCAGATGATTTGTGCTGAACAGTTAAACTGCCCGCTTTCCTTAAAAAAAAAATCTTTAGGTCCACAAATGTTTTTTTTAGCGTTTTTGTGTATTTAAAGTCTTTCCAACAATGACTGTATGATTTTGAGATTCATATTTTCACACTGAGGACAACTGAAGGACTCATATGCAACTATTACAGAAGGTTCAAACGCTCACTAATGCTCCAGAAGGAAACGCAATGCATTAAGAGCCGGGGGGTGAAAACTTTTTGAATTTGAAGATCAGGGTAAATTTAGCTTTGTCTTCTAGAAAACGTGTAAGTATCTCCTGCAGCTTCTGAAGGGCAGTACTAAATGAAAAAATATGATATTTAGGAAAAAAAAAGAAAAATGTACACATCTTCATTCGGTTCAAAAGTTTTCACCCCCGGCTCTTAATGCATTTCGTTTCCTTCTGAAGCATAAGTGAGTGTTTGAACCTTCTGTAATAGTTGCATATGAGTCCCTCAGTTGTCCTCAGTGTGAAAAGATGGATCTCAAAATCATACAGTCATTGCTGGAAAGGGTTCAAATACACAAAAATACTGAAAAACCAAAGAATTTGTGGAACCTGAAAGATTTTTCTGAAGAAAAGTGGGCTGTTTACCTGTTCAGGACAAACAAGGGACTCATGAACAACTATCACTAAACAAAAAAAAAAAAAAAAACTGTGGATCATTCAGGTAACAACACAGTATTAAAAATCAAACATATGTAAACTTTTGAACAGGGTCATTTTTAGAAATTCAGCTATTATTTTCTATTGTGGCCTATAAGTAAACATCTTTTATGTGAAATATTTAATTCAGGTCAGTACTAAATAAAAAATAACATGCATTTTGTATAATCCCTCTTATTTAAGTAAAATAATTAACATTTTAGAGATTCTGCAAGGTGTATGTAAACCTTTGTATATAATTAATGTATAATTCTACATACAGGGGTTGGACAATGAAACTGAAACACCTGGTTTTAGACCACAATTAGTATGGTGTTGGGCTTACTTTTGCGGCAAATACAGCATCATTT
>JAHKKF010536483.1:0-14674 GCA_019740295.1 Labeo calbasu | reverse complement strand
TGAGAATTTTTAACCAAAGTATATTATAGACTTTTCATTAAGACCCTAAAGAATCATGTCAACTTGTGGAAAATGGGCATCCGATGACCCCTTTAATGGACAAATCTGGCCTGTGGCCTTTGGTTTGCTCACCACCAGATGTCGCCCCCTTATTCCATTGACATTCTCATTACACAGAATGTTGCACCACACCCCGGACTACGTTTTCCATCATCCATTGCGCTAATTACACACAGATAGCTGCATCCAATCAGACACACTATATAAGCCTTGGACTTCCTTCTCCTATCACCGAGTATAGTTGAGCGTTTAGCTCTAGTGTTAGCCACAATTATGGTGCCCTTGCCTAGTTTCCATGTCAAGTTATTTCCTGTGTTCTTGTTTTGTCACTCGTGTCTTGACCCTAGCATTGTTGTCTTGGATTCTTGCCCGTCGTGGATTTAACCCTTTGCCTTGTCGTTTTGGACTCTGTTCACCCCTCGTATGTACTCTAGCCTGTCTATTTGGATTACCCGTTTGCCTCGCCTCTTGGATTACTTTCGCCGCTGATTGACCCTCGCCTGTTTAACGAACTACTCGTGTCTTGTCCTCACATACTATTATATATGTCCCAGATTGGCAGTTTTTGTGCTTTTATATTCAACTGATGGTTTACATAAATAAAATACTTAATTTAAGTATCATCTGGAATAGATTTTATGCAGTTTGGGTCATTTTAGACTGGTTATGTTTAATCTTTGTACAATATGAGAAAAAATGCAAATAATAATAATAATTTAGAACGCAATTTGTAGCTGGTAATTATGCATTTATTAGTAATTTATTATTTACTTATTGATAATTATTTTAAACTATTTAACCAGATTCCACTGCCAAGCAAAGTAAAATAATGCTCGCCATAGGCAACATGTTAATTCTGACCCTGCAGTCAAGCACAAACGCCAGATGTCATTTTCTACTGTAAGAAAGATGTTCATGCTGTGATCTCAGAATCTGAGCCAGCAACCTCCTGCTACTCTAAACTCACCCTACGCAAAGACCCGCCCCCCTTAGTTACCGTAGTTACGACTGACAAACTGTGGCACTTTTATGCCACACATCACGTTCCCATGCAGTGAAGAATACGTCACAGAGCATAGAGGACACTGACAATGCACTGACAGAGACAGAGCTGGTTACTTTTGGTAGGAAACAAAGTCTGCGTGTTCAAATTTCGTCTCTGTTTAATAAATTTAAACAAATACCTTTCTGTGGTTCTTTAATGTGTGCTGACAAATCGCTGTAACGCCTCAGTTCAAGAGGCACATGACCCAATAATCTCTTCATCTTTACTAGTTATAGCATGAAATAAACATGAATGAACATCAGAAGCAGCCAAGATTAGGTAGAGTTCAGAAATAACTGGGGCTAAAGAAATGCAGGCTGTTAATGCCATGTGCTGCACTTTTTACACAGCTCTTTAAATAGATTTGTAATGATATAAGGCCTTTGCGTCATTTGGAGCGACCACTCATCATGTGGTGCGACCAATAATAGGAATAACTGTATTAAATTAAAAATAAAATATCTCATTTCTGTGGTTGAAATATGAATCACTACTACAGTATGCTTAAGTGAATGGTATTTAAAAAAAAAAGTCAAAGTCTAAACAAGCACACTTTCACCTAAGAAAAACTCTCTACATATTGTGACACAAAAACAGTATTATTTATAAAATCATGGTAGATTTGGGCGTTTGCCATGACAATCGCTGAGAGAAATACTGCAAGTGGAGTCATACAAACTATAAAACGTTTGGAGTTATGATATCACTAAAATATTGCACCCCTTTTAGCCAATTAGATTCAAGGACCATAAAGAACAGTTGTATAAACATAATATCTATGGTACAATATGAGTCACATGACTAAAATGTGTCACAGTTTTCAAAAGTCCACATTACGGCGAAAATGCCATTTTCAAATGTATCCACTTTGGAGAGCGTTTTCAAAAAGCTCTGTTTACCCTAACAAAACCACCATCTTAGTGTGGACTGAAGGCCAAAACAGGGAGAAAAAGATGCATTTTGAAATAAAAATTGATTTGTGTGGACAAGGCCTAAAAGTATTTTTTGCAAGAAATCTTCTACCATTATGTGTGCAAACTTCTATTGTTGAACTTCACTAAATTTAATACACATGATACTTTACATATTAGTGTCTATCAACATGTTTAAAAATCCCTAGGAATACTAATAAGATCACCTTGGGCAAAGACAGAGAGGCCACGGAATAACAAAATTCTCAACTGAAGGGTACTAGGGTTCATAAGGGGGCTTATGGGAAATGGAGGCAGCTTAAAATGCCGCAGAGGGTTTATGGGGATGAACAGCTACAATCTGCAGTTCATTACCTGCAAGGGGAAAAGAGAAGATTACGGAATCACTTACACTTCTGTTTCTCTCTCACTCTCTCTCTCTCCGTTCCTCGTCGGCTTGTGAAGGAACGCTGGGAATGAGGTGTTTGGAAGCAATTGCATGTTCTAGTTTGGATTCATATCAAAAGGTCTCTGGCTTTTCATTTACCTTTTGAAACTACATGTGTCTCTTTGAGTCTGCGGTGTGATGGGTGTGATTGCATCTCAGTGACGGGAGCATTTTGAATCTCAATACCATCTGTGGAGGAGAGAGACTATAGAAACCATTTATCAAACCTGAGATGAAGGCACCGCAACACACATTATACACATCTTGTCTAAGGTCACACACAATCACACACCCACACACGCACCTATTGTGTTCAGACAATGCCATTATACCGCAAGTTATCTGGTGGAAACTTTGTTTGGAGTGAGTAGTTTTAAATCAAAGCCTGTGTCGCCTGAATAATGGCTGATCATGGCAACAGGCCCACTACTATTTCTGTCAAGAACCTTACAACTGTGTCAGCGCCTCCCACTCCCCATATCTTTCTCATGCTCTCTTTCTCACCCTCTCTCGTTCAGCCCAGGAGGGTTTTTCCAGAGCATACTGTCTATAAAATGGGTCAGGACGGGACCGGGCTCTATTTTTATCTAGAAACCATTTTCTTAACTCCACAACAGGTATCTCACAGATCTCAATGCCCACACAACCCCCTCTACTGTAGTCCAATAGCGTGGAGGTTCCCTCAGCAGTCCATTCCCCATTGCTCTCCAGGGCTATCGCACCAATGCGCACACACACACACACATACAGCTAGCGCCTGGATAATTAAACATGCAGAACAATGTAAGCTCCAGGAAAGCTTTCAGCTCAGTGCTGATCTTTGTATGGTTGGAACTCAATGGAATAGATCAACCAGAAATGTAAATTCTGTCATATTGTTCTTTTTGGAGCATGACAAGTCCAGAAAAGAGAAGCTGAAACATTAAAGGATTTGTTCACTTCCAGAATAAAAATTTCCTGATAATATACTCACCCTGTTGTCATCCAAGATATTCATGTCTTTCTTTCTTCAGTCGAAAAGAAATTAAGGTTTTTGAGGAAAAGATTTTTCTCCATATAGTGGACTTCAAAGGGGATCAACGGATTGAAGGTCCAAATACACTATCCCAGCCGAGGAATAAGGGTCTTATGTAGTGAAAAGATCAGTCATTTTCAAAAAAACAAAAAAAAAAATGCTTGTCTTGCTCTAGCTTGACTTCACACATTACATAGTCACATGTGATGTATAGGCGGACGTACCGAGTGTTTACAAAGCGAACGTCGTGCAAAGAAAGTCAAACGCCTTTTACAGAAAAGATAAAGCAATAAAGTCAGGTGATTTTAAAGTTGGAGGATACATATAGATATATTTTTTGAAACGAAGTGCACAGTCAAAGAACTAACCAAGCCTGACAAGTTGTAGACACGTATCCCAGAGCTAGTGAAATAAGAGCATTTGTAGTAAAAAAAATAAATAATAAAAAAAAAAGTATAAGTATTAGGGGTGGGAGAAAAAATTGATTCTCTGATCAGGGCTCCACAATAAGGAGTGCCTGATGGCCCAGGGCCAGCGTGAAAGACGCTCGGGACAGTTGACCAATATGTCACAAAAGTTTATCGTTTGCACGTGTTTTTTAACCTTGATAATTTCAAATTTTAAGCGATCACAGAGAGACGCGTCTTTGACGGAAAATAGCCTACAAAAGTATTAGCTTTGTAGCTTTAACAATGATCAATACATAATTTATACAGTGGAGACAGATGCACATATTTCAACCGATCTCTTGTTCTGGGCTTGCACAGGAACTGCATGCAATCTTCTTTCAAAATGTCATGTGTGTAGAAATATGACGAACTCTTTAGACATTCGTTAACAGAGGCCAAAGACGCTAAAGACGAACACAAATAGAAAAAAAAAATACTGCAGGCAGACCAAGATCATGGCGTACAATGCGCGAAATATCATCCTAAATATTGAAACTGTGGTTTATGAGAGTGTATCTGTGAGGGGAACTGACTGTTTACATGGCGTTTTCTTTTCATTTGCCCATGAATGATGTATTTAAAGTAGCGTTCATAAGCACAGAGCTGCTTTGTTTACATCGGTAACCATAGAAACGTAATATCACTATTATTCCATAAGCGCTCTTTCAGTCTGTCTGCTGTTTTTCCCTAAGGCATCTTTATTATTTTTGTTATTTTTAATAAAATATTAATAATAATAATGTTTGGACTTAGGTTAATAGGTTTAGGAGAGGTATCGAAATTGGAATCGAGAATTGTACGATTTTATTTGGTATGTAAATCTGTGGTGTCATATAAGCTTATTTATTAAAATAAAATATAACATGAGTCAAAAACAATGATAACAGCAACTATTTAATTTTTTTGTGGTAGGGCCAGTGAAAATTTTGAAGAAAAAATCCTTAGCGTTGAGCCCTGTCCGATGCATCGCGATTCTCTCTTCAACGATTCTGAATCGATTCTGAATATTTCAGAATCAATTCTGAGCTTGTTTTTTGCCTGCATGTGGCACGTGTGCGCGCTAGAGACTTGGCGAGCTTCATTGCACAGACTTTCACACCGAACCCGGAAAGCGCTGGTTCAGCGCAGCTCTTCAGAGCGCAGCGGCAAAAGTTAAACTATTTTAAAGTTTAAGCGCAACCTGTGGGCCAGCTTCGATCGACGCAGAAGCAAGCCATCCTCGCGCGACACAAGCAATTGAAATGAATGGGTTTCGCAGCGCTTTCCGCGTTCGGTGTGAAAGCTGCTAGACACAGCCGCTTGACAGTGTGTGCTTTCACCCGCCGTGTTTTATTTTACATATGCTTTCATTAATGCTATTTGGAATGCAGTACTATTAGATGCACGAAACTCGCGCACTGACGGACTTTCACATGCGCTTTGTGTTTGTTGTCCTGAAGATCAATTGCGGCTGCGGTTAAATGCACTTCCATTTTCAAATACTTTTATTTATACGAAATTGATGTTCACACAGTCAGTTATGTTTTCAGAGCAGGACAAAACATCTGATATATCGAAATAGATCTGTGCATTAGTGTGAATACAGTCTGTTAAAGCTGCAACTGTCTATGATCTCATCAGTAATAATCAAAGGCAATAATGGAGGAAAAAGGAAAAAGCCATAACTATTGTCTAAAAACTTTCAGATTCTTAAAGAACACTTAAAATAAGTGATTGTTTAAAAAAATGGCCTGTTTATATAATAAAAAAAAGTTTGCACAAAATAAATTTGATATAAAATTTATATGAAAATGTAGCCATTTGCAGTAATGGTGACAACTGAGAATGTGATGCATAGTGATATTGAAAATTGTAATTGAATTGAATGAAACCAGTGAAGATTCACACCCCTACTTTTAAGATGGCAGCACTGACATACACACTGCAAAAAAATGCTTTTCTTACTTTGATTTTTTGTTTTGTTTCCAGCCAAAATATCTAAAAATTCTAAAATCAAGAAGGATTTTCTAGACAAGTGAAAATTATTGTCTTGTTTTCAGAAAAAAACAAGTCAAAATTAAGTGAGTTAAGTAATCTCCCAATGGGGTAAGCAAAATAATCTTGTTTTCTGCTTGAAATAAGATTCATTTGCTTACCCCATTGGCAGATTATTTTGCTTGTTCTAAGCAAAAACTCACTTAAATTTGATTTCTTTTTTCTGAAAACAAGACAATAATTTTTGCTTGTCTAGAAAATCCTTTTTGATTTTAAAATTTTTAGATATTTTGGCTGGAAAAAAGACAAAAAATCTAAGCAAGAAAAGCATGTTTTGCAGTGCAAAGATTCCAACTATAAACAAAAAGCAAAGAAACTGCAATTTTGGTTAAAATGTAAGGTTGTAAAGATGTATTTGCACAGCAGAAGAATTAACTGGGGAAAAAATGTAGATCAAGAGTAGTTTTGGAATCGGATCGTGACTCCCAGAATTGGAATCAGATCGGATTGTGAAGTGCCTGAAGATTCCCACCCCTAATAAGTATATATATATATATATATATATATATATATATACGTTTTGCTAGATAATACCCTTATTGTAGACCCTTTTTGTGTAGAATAGTGGTCACCAACTTTTTTAAGCCAAAGATCCCTGACTAACCCTAACCCTAACCCTTTATGAAAGACAAGATCTACCTACTGAAGAATTGAGAGAAAAAAAAAGCCCAAATTGTACTTCCAATTTGAGGCTTTTTATTTAGTATTTTAATTAGTAATGCACCGATCAAAATGCAAATTTGCAGATACCAACACTGGTTGCTGACTTTTTTTTTTTTTAAGCAAATTTATTTATTGGTTATTTGCTCTATAACAAGCAAACTGGCCTTAAACAAAAATATACAGTATGTAGACATTAGAAATTAGAGGTAACCACTTTAATCATAATCCAAACTTTAATCATAATCCAAACAAAGATGTTACACACATGATGTTTGAATTAGTTTGTATACTTTCAGAATTCAAGGCAAAAACAGAAAGGTCCGACTTTAGCTTTGCCAAATTATTAGGGCTGTCAGTTTAATGCGTTAACTTAATTAATTAGTTATGAAAAATAACGCGATTAAAATATTTTAACGCAGTTAACGCACTGGCCCCGCCCCCAGACCAGTACATCATCTTATATTTCATATAGTTGACTGTTGACAAATATGATGCAGGGAAACAATTCCACAAATGCAGTTATGCCCTAAAATTCTAAGTATGGGTGCAAAAAATGCCCCTATATGTGTTTTGTTGTATTAATATATATCACATATCACAGGATATGATTTTGTCCCGATCTATCACAAGCTTAAATGTGATTTTATACAACAGTTCAGTAAATAAGAAGTTGATACTGTGTTATATTTTAAACAAAATATTATTTGTTTTTGCTCAATTTAGCAGAAAACACATTACCTATAAAGCCACAGCAAAACTGTTCGCGTCTCCGAGGAACACAGCGGCGTTTAGTGTCATCTATACATATCCATGACAGCCACAATATAGCATTTCCTTGTTTACCACTGTAAACAGAGCAGAGCTGCGCTTATAAATACTTTTTTATCCACCTTATTTTTCAGTGCGAGAGTAAGCTGTTTTCTGGTAATGTGTTAGACTTTCAGTTCATAAGCTGCCGTAGGGAAATAACGAAAAGAATAGTGAAGTGCAGAAAACGGTAAAACGGTTTGCACTACAAACAAGCGTGTTCATAATTAAGATGATGCAATAAAATAATATGGTAAGACACACCAGTTTGCAATATCAAGCAGCAGAACGAGCTGCTTTGTACAGTCAAAAACAAATGGCCATGCCTGCTCTTACTGGAAAAATAAGGTGGATATGGAGGTAAGAAGAGAAGAAAAGGGCATTGCCATCAAAACTTTTCTCAAGACAGTCAGTTCTCTTTAGTAATACATTAATATAACCCACACCCCCATTTCAGTATTTATATTTTCTTCCTATATTTCGACCATTATGATCAGTGAGCTTGTTCTCTGCCTGCTATAGTATTTTCTCCTCTTTGCGTCCGTCTTCAGTGTCTCTGACCTCTGTTAACGTCCTGCGTATCCATCACAGGTGTGATGTATTTTTCTTTATCACTGTGCCAGTAGCTCCAAAAATAAGTATAAATACAGTATAAAGAATGGAGAAATTTAATGTATTTTTTTGTACTTTACTGTTATTTTTGGGATCTGCTGGGACAGTGATAAAGATCTACAAGTTGATCGTGAATGACAGGTTGGCGCCCACTGTTGTTGAGGCCTTTAAAACTGCACTGAAACTGCAATTTGGATCTTCAACCCTCAAACATCTTGGATGACATGGGGGTGAGTAAATTATCAGGAAATTTTTATTCTGGAAGTGAACCAATCCTTTTAATGTCTTCTTTTCAGTGGAAGAAAGAAAATCTAATATGTGAAATGATGATGAAAGAATCTCTCTCTTGTTTTTTTTTGTTTTGTTTTGTTTTGTTTTTTGCCTCCGTCTGTGGTTACATAAAATACTTTTAACATCTATCATTCTTCATAGTGTAAAAAGATCATTAAAATGTTCTTTAAATCATTAAAATGTTCTTCACACCAGGAATGTGAGACATGTGTGAGACATGTCTCAAAAGGATTCTTGTAGCTTTGTAAACTTACGGAGGAACCACTGATGTCACATGGACTATTTTATCGATGTCCTTACTACATTTTTGGGCCTGGGAACATTTTAGTTACATTACTGTCTATCGAGGGTCAGAAAACTCTCAGATTTCACCAAAATATCTTAATTTGTGTTCTGAAGATGAACGAATGTCTTACGGGTTTGGAACGACATGAGGATGAGTAATTAATGACAGAATTTTCATTTTTGTGTGAACTATCCCTTTAAAGGTTATTTGGGGAACCCAAAATGCTAATTTTACAGCACTTCTGCAAAGCTCTGCCTTTGAGACTTTTATTTTAAGATTGTAGAATTTCCAAAAATCACTTTGATTCAGACTGTTAATAAATCATCCAGGCTATTTTGTGAACCATTTGACCAATTACCAGAAAATAATCTTAGAACAATTTGGTTGTGAACATGGCTGTAACCAAGGTTTGAAAATTTCTGAGGTCTGAGGTTAAGAATTATGCTATAATAACCCTGACAAATAGGCTACAACTCATGATATAGACTGTTTTTGATAGCGTTTATAATGTTTCTGACAGATAATATCATGATGTTTTTTGTGTCTGCCTTAACGAATGTGGTATCCTGTCAGCATTAACCTGTTCATTGGCTTTTTGATTAATGTCAGTTTAAGTGCCGGCGATACAGTGTTGCCAGATATTCTATGAAAACAAATAAAAACAAGAATTAAATAAAAATTAGTTTAAATCTTCTGCAAATAAAGATAAAGATATCGCTATCCCAGAAATGCAACTTCCCACTTTATCAACTTTCTAAACTGTCAAATTAAGTGGAAAAGACAAATTCAAAGACGATTATAATAACTGGATCTGGCAACACGGCTGTGCCCGTGCCCTCAGTCACAACTCTCTCAAGTTTTGTTCACTCCGCTAGCATCGCAGCGATCATTCTTGGAAACTGGCTAAATTTTGTTATATGTAGACCCTCATATGAGGAGTTTTAAACCGCAGATTAGTCATTCAGACAACAAATTTAATTTTTGAACATGAATAATGTAGGTCCAAGTTTTGCTCCACACAAGAGAATATGTGACCATGGACCACAAAACCAGTCTTAAGTAGCATGGGTATATTTGTAGAAATAGCCAACAATACATTGTATGGGTCAAAATGATCGTCATTAGGATATTAAATAAAGATCATGTTTGATATGAAGATATTTAGTAAATTTCCTACTGTTAATATATTACAACTTCATTTTTGATCAGTAATATGCATTGCTAAGAGCTTCATTTGGACAATTTTTCACCCTCAGATTCCAGATTTTTAAAAAGTTGTATCTCGGCCAAATATTGTCCTATCCTAACAATCAATGGAAAGCTTGTTTATTGTATTGATATATGAATTCAATTTAAAACTAAATTTTAAAAAAATTGACCCTTATGGCTGGTTTTGTGGTCCAGGGTCATATATTTAGCTGCTTAAATATTTTAGAGCACATTTTCAACGATATTAATAAATTTAATTAGACCGTCAATGTCGTTGTTAAATTAAATTAAATTTTCCTGAGCTATAATGTTTCTTCTTCATTAAACAACAAATTAAACAACTAAATTAAGGTTAAAGGAGAAGTCCACTTCCAGAACAACAATTTACAAATAATATACTCACCCCCTTGTCATCCAAGATGTTCATGTCTTTCTGTCTTCAGGTATAAAGAAATTATGGTTTTTGAGGAAAGCATTTCAGGATTTTTCTCCACATATTGGACTTCATTGGTGCCCCGAATTTGAACTTCCAAAATTTAAAAGTTTAAATCCAGCTTTGAAGGACTCTAAACGATCCCAGCCTAGGGAGAAGGGTCATATCTAGCAAAACAATTGGTCATTTTTTTGGAAAAATAATAATTTGTATACTTTTTAAGCACAAAAGCTTATGTAGCACAGGCTCTGGGATACTCGTCCACGACGCTACAAATCACATCTAAGTTCATCGTCTGTGTACTCCGGCTCAAAAAGGTACAGTATGGCGAAAAAATCCATCTTATTTTCTCCTGCAACTTCAGAATCATCTGACACCGTTGTACCTTTTTGTTTGTAAACAGCGTTTGACTTACTTGTACTTCCTTAGTCTTTCTTAGACGTGATTCAGTAGTATGTAGCGTAGTGGACGCGCATCCCAGAGCTAGTGCTACACAAGCTTTTGTGCTTAAAAAGTATACAAATTTTTATGTTCCGAAAAAAAAATGACTGTTCGTTTCGCTAGATAAGACTCTTCTTCCTCAGCTGGGATCGTGTAGAGCCTTTTGAACCTGCATTTAAACTACATTTTGGAAGTTCAAAATCGGGGCACCAATGAAGTCCATTATACGGAGAAAAGACATGAACATCTTGGATGACAAGGGGTGAGTAAAATATTTGTAAATTGTTCTGGAAGTGGAGTTCTCCTTTAAATCTTCCAAAATGATGTGATTTCTAATTACATTAGCGGATACAAATAACCATCGTAGATAATTTTCATCAGATCTTGATGGTAAGGGTTTCCAAATGCTGTTAAGAGTATTAATATAAAACAAATATAGTTAACAATACCATAAAACATCTGTTCCTTACAAGCGACGTCCAACCTTAAATACTAAAAGGAGAGTACTTTAAGACAGCAGTGAAAAGTCTAACTCTAACATTTGTATTTTATAGATGTGCCATATTCAAAAAGCATATTGTCATAATTGCAAATCTTGTGGATTTTAACCTTTTAAATCATGCAGCTGAATTGCCCCTTCCAGATCTGACGGTGCATTTTAAACCTTAATGGTCATTACAGGATTTGCACCAAACGCGGCACGAAGACATGAGAAATGTCTGCCCAAGGGGATGTACGAAATCCATTATGTGGCAGAAGAGCACAATCCCTGAGGCAGCTCGCCTAATTTACGTGGGCTTATTACAATGAGATACTTACAGAGCTTGACAATATAGTGGCATATTATGAATGACCTTCTCTTTAACTGCAGTGAGGAGAGGAGGGGAGGGGACCGGGAGCATGCGGAGGAGAAAAATGCCCTGGGGAGAGAGGTGTTTCCCCATTGGCTGTGTCCTCCGAGTCTCTGAGCCGCTCTTACATATTTGTCTGTTCAGTACGCTTTCTCTAAGCCGGCGGTTATCAAACACGCACTTGCCCTCGCACTTGCTTAAACAATCTTATGCGCAGACTGGTGATATAACACAATAATTTCCATGATTTCCTGCATCCAGATGCCAGTTAAGCAGCATTGTAAACATAGATATCATTCCCAAATTAATCTGCTTACGTAACCCCTCTGACATTGATTAAAATAAACCATCCTGTCGCACACAATTTACCCAGAATTCAATGTAATGTTCTTTGATATGACTGGAAGCAAAAATCATGTTTGTTTGACTGCCAAAGACTGAAATAGGGCACAGAGAGGACAAATTCAGATGCATAAGGAAGGACAAAGCTGTTAAGGACGAGTCCGAATGAAAGGAAATGGTGAAATGACAGGGAGAGGGACAGGGACAGGGACAGGGACAGGACAGGACGGACAGACCGGACCTAAGATGAGGGGAGGAGGGACAGTTTTAGGATCGCAAACACAGGACAGGATGTCCCAAAGCTCGCAGCGCATCGGTAAGCGACGTGGACTTTGAATTAAAGTCAGTTGCCTTTGAATCAAATGCCGCTCTCCACTTCTGAGAAGAAAATCCCCTCATTTCTCAGTTCACAGAGAGGCAGGAGACAAAAGCTCTCTCATCCCCCATTCTAATCGGCAGCTCTGGGATGCACGCTCACACACACATATACACAGCTTAACAAACACACACTCAATATCTCTCTCTGCGAGCTGTCTCATCACGCTCTCTGTTCTCTTTATCCTGCTCTAGCCATGACACAGTCTAAATATCTGCTCCACCTTGCCTGCTAATGCTGCTGCTTTCCACTCTACTCCACATCAAGCACAATTTGGGTAATTGGTCACACTGCATGGGCTGATCCGTTGTTAATGTTTTTATTTTTATGGGAAAGCTTGACCTTTGGGAGCAGTAACGGCACACATCCAATGTAGGGTCTCTAGTACTTTAAACACAAGATTCGAAATGTTTCCAGAACCACAAGCAATATTAAAAATTCCTTAAGAATGTATAACTGTAGAACTTTTTCTTTTTTGTGGCTAAAAAATATCTATAAAATATCAACATTGATCACATATTAGATTGATTTCTGAAGGATCATGTGAGACTACATACTACAATAATGGATGCTGAAAATTCAGCTTAGCATCACAGTAATAAATTACATTTTAAGATCTATTAAAATAGAAAACAGTTATTTTAAATTGTAATAATATTTCACAATACACTGTAAAGAATGACTGCGAATTTAACAGTAAAAAACTGTAAAAATGCTACAGGAAAAACCTTTTAAATGGTTAACGCTAAAAGACCATAACATTTACAGTGAATAACCGTAAATTTACATTCCCATAATTCCCTGTTACATTTTTTTTTTTTTTAATTTGATGGGGGGGGGGTTTTTGTGTTGAAATAACTCTTTCTTCTAAGTTTTTTTCTTAGCGGTTTTGTAGGGTAGCAGGGTTGTATGACAGTTTATTTGAAAAAACAGATAACTCTTAATTTTAGATTTTCAAAAATCATGGTTTTTTTATTATGTTATCATGTTTTTATTGTGTTTTTTATAAGTAATATTTTTCTGTCACAGTTTCTTCAAGTTAAACCAAGCTTTTATTTTGACAGGTTGCTGTGAAGACCTTTGAGTTTCTGTTTGTATGTGACATGACCATAGGGTAAAATGCTCATAAACTGACTCTCAGAGAAGTTCAAGAGATTGTTTATGTGTTCATGTACTCATATTTTAAGGCTAAAAACACTGCAAAACAAAGAGATTGAATTTCTCTGCAGTAATATGTTGATTGTACAAATTTTTTATGTACACAAATGTAGATTTGTTAAAGTTTCTCCTTGTTTTACAGCATTTAAAAAATGTTTTAGAATTTTATTTTAATCTATAAAAGATTTAACATTTAACAAAATTATGTTTTTTAGTATTATTTTGTATATTAAATGCTGCTTGGAAATATTGTCAGTGTGTTTAACAATGGAATTTGTTATTTGAAGGTTTAACAAATTGGTTAAAAAAAGGCTGAAAACACTGTGAGTGTCACGCACGCTTTAGTACGTGTGTAGTAAACAAAACCGTGCATCTGCACCATTCATTCACACAGAGACTAGCAGAACATGCAGGATTTATATTTAAATGTTTTTTTTGTGGCTTAATATTCACAGACATGAGTTTTGATTTACGTGTACTGACCTAGTTTTTGTTATTCATCCAAAAATTTGGCAAATTCCATGACCTCATACAGTAAATTCCATTTTTATGACTGGATTCTGTGATTCCATCCATGTTTTCCGCATCGCGGAAATCATTGGGCCCTAATTAGAGCTCTTAAATCTGGAAAAAAAACAACAAAATCACAAAAATTTAATGCCAAGGGAAAGAACCTGAAGAATTGAATGGCTGGGATGTCAAATTCTGTTACCTTACTGCAGAGTTAATCTCAAACCTGCTCCAACACACCTACCTGGGCATTTTATTCTTGATTACCTGGTTTATGTTAATTAAACTAAAATTAGTTAATTAAACTAATTAAAGGAGAAGTCCACTTCCAGAACAACAATTCACAAATAATTTACTCACCCCCTTGTCATCCAAGGTGTTCATGTCTTTCTGTCTTCAGTTGTGAGGAAATTATGTTTTTTAAGGAAAGCATTTCAGGATTTTTCTCCACTGGTGCCCCGATTTTGAACTTCCAAAATGTAGTTTAAATGCATCTTCAAAGGGCTCTAAACGATCCCAGCCAAGGAAGAAGGGTCTTATCTAGTGAAACAATCTGTCATTTTTTTCGGAAAATAAAAATTTGTATACTTTTTAAGCACAAAAGCTCATATAGCACATTCACGTACTACTGAATCACGTCGAAAGGTCATGCGGAACCACAGACCCAGTGTTTACAAAGCAAACGTGCAAAGACTAAGTAAGTCAAATGCTGTTTACAAACAAAAAGGTACAA